>OZ023212.1:15080822-15129942 GCA_963995525.1 Escarpia spicata
AGAGAGAGAGAGAGAGAGAGAGAGAGAGAGAGAGAGAGAGAGAGAGAGAGAGAGAGAGAGAGAGAGAGAGAGAGAGAGACAGACAGACAGACAGACAGACAGACAGACAGACAGACAGACAGACAGACAGACAGACAGAGAACACAGAAAGACATACAGACAAACAGGCGTACAGAGAGGGGGCAAAGACTGAGGCAGAGATAGGCAAATAAACATACAGGCAGCAGGCAGGCAGCCGATATGCAGACATACTGGTAGGCACACATACACAAATACTGACAGACACGCAGACATACATACTGGCAGGCACGCAGACAGACAGACAGACAGACAGGCAGGCAGGCAGCCAGGCAGGACGCAGGCAGGCAGGCGCGCCTGCAGGCACGCAGTCACGCACGCAGACAGACAAATAGAAAAATTGGGCAGGCAGACATGCTGGCAGGCAGACAAACGGACACGCATAGAGGCAAACAGTCAGAGAAACATACAGGCAGAGAAGGACGCAGGCCGGCAGGCAGCCATACAGGCAGACAGACAGGGAAGCAGACACAGAGGTGGACTGGCGTACGTAATATGTAACAGACTTATAGACTGACAGTCCAACAGACAAATATAGAAGATGGGAGAGAGTGGGGGAGTTGAAGAAGGGGAGACAGGGAGAAAAACAGACATATTTTGTATAGAGAGAGGTAGGGGCATGGATACAGACAGACAGTGTGCTAGTTGCGACTACAACATAGTCAACCAACGCTGCACTACTAAGTTGCGTCGGCTGTTCTAATATATCATACGTGTTAAACCCCATGTAATAGGTCACCCTATAGATACTTGTCTGAACTTGTACATACAACGAATCGGATAAATTTGTTTTAGCTAAGTACTTCTTTTAACTAATAACTATCACATTATCTAAAGTCAAACGTATGCACACGACGTACCTATGCACCACAATAATTAGTTAAATGCATGTTAGATATGTAAGTAGTCTGTAAACACAATTTAACATTATACGACACAACACTCCTACAATCGTCATACTATAGCTGGCATGCTCGAAGAGACGGGTAATGGGGCAACTTAACTTTCGCATGATTCGAATAATATCACTATTACATATAACATATATACATGAAAAATAACTCACCAGGCCGTGAATATTGATACTCGTAATAAGGAGCCGAGAGAACTGTACGTATATATTTGTGGATACGTTCATGATCCCTAGCAAACTGCGACTGGGTGTGGCTCGAGCTACATTACCCGCGTCTGGCGCATGACATAACAATAGCCTATACAACCGCTTGCACGAAACAATTCCACCAGGGTTACATAATATAGTATACTTGTTGTGTCCAGATTCTTTGTGGGGTCGTACATGTAAACCGGCCCAAAACTCGAACGGATTATATGCCCACGAACATTATAATTTGTAAGTTAACAACTTCATATTTACTCGTTTCCAAACATGTTTTGTTCCAACAATTACCACCTTCGTGAATTGCACGCATGACTTGATTTTGACTAATGATTTGTTTTGATTTGTTTGCTCTATAGTGTGTTTCAACCAACATGCAATAAATATTAAATGCAATTACTGCCGAATATTCCAAAAATCTCAGATGTCATCAGACGTAGAAGACTCCGGTAACTTGGGCATGTGTGTCGTCTACCAAACGAAAACTCTCTGATCGTAGCTTTCATACAAGCTTTTTGTGTATTAGAAGATTTGTTTTTTGAAGCGCAGTAATAACCTCCTGTCCTAATAACCTCTGTATGCGCTTTACAATTTACCCCTGACGCACCCATTTCTTCTTACACCTTTGTGAGAATTAATTATTACTTTTAAGACACAAATATCAAATACATTTTCGAGTACGCGTAAAAGGAAGCGTTATGCAACTAGGCAATAAAATATTGCGTTACTTGTATACTCGCTGTTAAAGATGAAGGCACAGCTCATAAAATATCAAAGTGTTTATTGATGATTTATGCAATATAACATCGTAATATTTTGTATATTCATAACATCATAATTGTTAACTCTAACCAAATTGCATACTACCGGACATGACATCGGAAGACGGGGGAAGGTTCACGTTTTGTGGATCCTTCGTTTTCGCGGAGTGTGTCTCGCTACCTGTGCACTGTTCTAATGGCATATCAGCTCAACATTTTAACAGGCCTGAAGTATCCACACTGGCACCGCAAGATATGAGCATAGTATGTCGATAGTTGATGTAGACTGTCAGACTCTTAATTAAGATTACATGTCCGACGACTGGGAACTGCAAAATAAAGCAACTTGCTATTGATCGTGTATCCAAGTGGAAGGTATGCTATTAAGATATAGTTTAGAAAGAAGTTATTTTGTTTTAAGACGACCATGAAATGTGATTATGTTTCAAAAACCAGTTTGTCCCTGCCTGACAGATATATATATAACCTCAATTATACGCACGCAATCACGCACGAACGCTGGATATGTGACATAACCTTTACTTTAATAAGGTATAACGCATATATTCTAGCTGGTGATGAACCATTTTGGCGTTGATAATTAAGTTAACAAGTTCAAAAGTTGCAGTCACTATGGTCAAGCTGAACAAAAGAGTATGGAAAAACAATTTAAGTTGCTCACTGAGAACACAAGTATAACAGCCTACCATGCCTGAGTGTTGGACCGCCTACATGCGCCTAGTGCTGCATCACCTGGCAGGACCGTGTCCCTTACAGCGACATGCTGGACCGTGCTAGGATCCCAAGCATGTAGGCCTACTCACTGCTGAGCCAGAAACGTCTCCGCTCGCTGGACCTGGCATGGACGATGGCCGCTTGCCGAACGTCATCCTCTATGGACAACTGGTCAGTGAGTGAAAACAGTGGGACGCACAGCCCTCAGATTCAAGGAGGTCTGTAAATTAAGCGCGACCTGTAGGCCAGCAACATGTCAGCTCTGAAGATTGGGAGGCAGAGGCCGAAAATCACACTGCTTTATGCCCTTACAAAAATACCACTCAAATACAATTGGATGGTGCTAGGGTGTGTTATAGTCAAGGGTATTTGAATGGTCTTCAATGGTATTTTGAATGGTCCTTGTAATTAACTCTTAATTAAGCTGACGTTAAGAATCCCTCTAGCTGATATTATATTTCTAGCACTACCTTCCAGAGACCTGACCTTATCATGAACTGTCTGTTTGCTCCGAACATATGCATAACAACTCTTGCTGTTATATTTTATATTATAAGTTAATAATCTCTTTGAATTTATAATTTCAGTTGTAACTTAGTTAAGTGCTTCTTTATAAATGTTGTAGTCTTCAACATTTCTACATGATTTCCATATCATTTGTTTGTAATAAATTTTGTTCTAATGACTTCTTTCTGGATCGTTTCTCTTTTTTTGAACGAAACAAATTCATCGACGATGCACTCAATTTCACTGTAAGATATTCCAGCATTCTAGCTGTTACTGTCGTATTTTTCAGTGTGTTATTCCAGTCTATCTTTGCTAAATATTTCCTCATGTCCTTTTATCTTCCTTTGTAAAAACTTCTCCTGTACTGCTTTTTATTATTCCTTTCTGATTTTATACTTTGATGGTAAAATGTATCTTGATGTGATCACTATATATACTCCATGCTGTGTGTGTGTGTGTGCGTGTGCGTGTGCGTGTGCGTGGCGTGTGTGTGTGTGTGTGTGTGTGTGTGTGTGTGTGTGTGTGTGTGTGTGTGTGTGTGTGTGTGTGTGTGTGTGTGTGTGTGTGTGTGTGTGTGTGTGTGTGTGTGTGTGTGTGTGTGTGTGTGTGTGTGTGTGTGTGTGTGTGTGTGTGTGTGAGTGTATGTGTGCGTGCGTGCGCGGGTAGCGTCGAACACTTAATCGGGCGATTCTGGGTTCGATTCTTCTTGCTCCCTTTTCGACTCTCGTTCGTTGAATCCAAAGACCGATGGGCATTTAGACTTATCCAACTGATATGCATAGTATTATATTCATGGCTTTCTTTCCAGCGTTGAAAAGCGTGTTTTACACATATATTCACCCTGTCTACAGCTAGGTACTCTTTACATTCAGTTTAGTAAACTGGTGCAATGTGACATGGACGATTGGAAGTCTGGTGCTTTCTGCGCTCCACACAAACATTACACTAAGTGCTGATCAAGTACTTAGTGTACTAGGTGTACTTGGAGTACTTGGTGTACTTGGAGTACTTGGTGTACTTGGAGTACTTGATGTACTTGGTGTACTTGGAGTACTTGGTGTACTTGGCGTACTTGCATGATTGGTTAGTCTCCTTTAGTAGGTGTATGGTCAGACACCTCAAACTCGTCTTAAATGCGCTCAATTAGACTGCTGCTATAATTTCTTCTGGAAACTGATTCCAAGAGATGATGGCACGGTGCGAAGAAGTGTTTGCGTATATCAGTGCGTGAGTAGTGCTTGTGTAATTTTAGATTGTGGCCAGGGACGGATCCAGAGATAATAAACCTCCACTGGTGGCCTACCAAATTCATATATTGGGTTGTCGGAGCCGAAGCTACAGCACGACTCCGCTAGCGCGTTGTCGGATCATGACATTGGAAGACAGGGTGGGGGTAGGGGTGGAGGTGCTGTTGAAAATCAACCCGCGCCGCTGTAACTTCAACTGCTTCTAACCTAAACTAGGGCACATTCCAAATGTTTAGGTGGAACACGTAACGGGGGCACTATATTAAGTGCTCGCCAAATCCAAAATCCCAAAGGTGTAGGGGGCGCGTGTCCCTCAGGCCCCCTGGATCCGCCTATGGTGGTCTCTCAAGATTTCCTGCTGATCGATTAAAACATTGATCTTGTATATTTTTTTTGAAGCCACTGGTATATTGGTATACTTCAAATGTGTCTGGCCTCGATCATGTCGCCTATGTTCCAAGGAAACATATTCAGCTGGTGTTCTGCTGAGTTTCAGCGCTCTCCTTTCCCCTCCATAGGCATGTCTAGGGGCGCATTGGGGGCACGTGCCCCTAGATCATTGGCGTTTGGCGTGCCCTCAGACCTTTTTGTATGGGCCCCCGTCACCGTGCCCCCTATAGACCATTTTTAATGTGTCCCCGTGACTGAAGTTACGGCCGCGCAGCGACGAAAAACATTCAGCAGCACACCCCCCTCTCACATCTTCCGAGTCGAGCCGAGAAAGCGGAGAAGCTGAAGTAACGGCGGCGCGGCAACAAACAATTTTCTACACCATTTGATTCGGCCGCCAGTGAAGGTTTTTGTCTCCCCCCCCCCCCTCCCCTCGACTACCCTCTCTGGACACGCCCCTGACGCTCACCAAGTAGCATCAACGGGGAATTCTATCTATTATTTTGTTCCAGACATTGGGCCTTGTTATGTATCCACATGACCACCTCTCTAGATGGATCTCCTAGGCGATCTAGGCGAGTACAAAATTATCGGGACAGCACAAATCAATTTAATTGTATTCTGGTAGGCGGCGCCACTTTAAAACCACAACTAGACTGACTTCGCAGACTGGCTTAACAATGTACTCTTAATTTAAACTAATTACGCAGGAAACGGTTGTTCTTTCTATGATATCAGTCTCTGCTGTTTCATACGCAGAAGATAGTAATGACCGCAGTGCTAAACGATTTATCTGCTTAGCACTGCAAAGGTAAGAACGTAAACTTTGGGCGATAATATGGACCGTTCATTTTGTTACAAAAAAATGACTTCCAACCAACTTCTTCCAATTGACCAACCAACTTCAATATTTTGTTGATATTAGGAGTTTAGAGAATGAGATCCCAGGGCACATGTGTAGAATCCGGACCCACCTCGATTTCACCATTATAACTTGAGTTTTGCCTAACTTTGATACGTCAGTTAGCCGGTATGACTAGTAAAAAAAAGGCGCACGACCACGAACGACCACGCACGACCAAAATGTATGTAGTGTTGGTAACCAAGCGGGCTGTTGGTGGCACGTAGGAGGTTTGTATGTGCAGCTCGCCAAATTTCAGATATGTTCTTCACATTGGAGTAACAAAATTCGAAATTTTAATCATCGCTTGGGGTTTGACTAAAAGGCGCACGACCACGCACGACCACGAACGACCACGCACGACCACGAACGACCACGCACGACCATGTAATATAATGTGTTGGTAGATAGTTTGACCGTTGATGGTATATATAGGGTTTGTGTGTGCATTGTTAAAAATTTTGAGTCTGTATTTCACCCAGGAGTTACACAATTTAGGCATTTTATCCGATCTTCCGGACGAACATCTAGTCTTGGCACCGTAGCGCCACCTGGCGAATGGCATTATAACTATAAGGATAATAAGAACATCGCAAAAGTGCTAAGTAACGGTAGTAACTTGCGAAAAATAAATGTTCTGTTAATTTAACAATACCAGTAAACCATAGATTAAAGATTTATTTTTGGCATGTTACTTTACCATTACTGTACACTTTTCGCGAGAAGGTATTTCTGGAATTTCTTCATTGAGGCTTTGTCTTTTGATTGAGGATACGTATCGTACGACGTCCACCACTGTCACTGATCTGTCAGTATCAATGTCAACAGACAGCCGTTGCCACATAATCCGTTACGATTTTGCAAGATATTCAGCTTAATTGCTTCTATGTAACTAACTTCAAAAGATCAATTATGGCATATTGGTGTGGGGTCATCAAGCCCATCGCATTTTTAAACTTACTTCAAAAGAAAGCAGTGCGAACAATTCTCACACAGATCCTATCTTTAAGGAATGTAAATTTCTTAAGTTGAATGACATCTAAAGACTCCAACAGCTCAAATTTTATTACAAATTGATCAACAAGGTTATGCCAGAATACTTCAGTCATATTCCATACACATACAACTTTGCAATTCACCAATATATATATATATATAACACACGTGGTAAAAACAACTTATTTATTCCCAGAGTTAATCATCAATATGCAAAAAAGTACATCAGACACAACATTATACAAACTGTTAACAATACTCCAAATATCATCCTTGATAGAATTTATACACGTAGCTTATATGGTTTTTCCACTTACACAAAAAATTACTTTATCAAGAATTATGAATCATGTTGTCATATTTCTAACTGTTACAACTGTCAATCTTAAATTAGAATTGAATAAACAAGAATATTAGAACAAGAAAAACAGCTTTTCTGTTGTTTTTATTGCCTTATATAAACAACAACTTTTTGGTGTCACGTGTTATGCTGCAACGCCTCGCTCATTATCATAAATTTAGTGTTTTTGTTTGCTTTGTTTACGTAATACGGAACTCAATTCAAATGAATTCACCATGTTTTATATTATTGTTATTGCTTTATTAAATACTCACAAAAACGTGTTTGTAGGAAATGTTTCAGTTCAAGGTGTTGCGTGCGTAACGGTGTCACATCAAATGTCCGCATAACTGTATCACTAACATCACAGTGGCAACTATTGTAACGGCTTCAGATAGTTTCTGTAACTTAAGTAATTCACATTCCACACTAATAAGTAAAATTCTTTCTCCTATGTGACAGCAGCACATGTTTTGGTGTCACGCTGTTATGCACGCAACAACTCCAGTATTATAAGCTTGAAACCATTTTTTTTAAATCTCTTCTCAAGAACTTTTATACAAACTGTTTTATAATCTATAGACATTTCTCTTTACAGCATACGTAAAATTGCATTCAAAATCAAAAGATGAAAATAATGCAGTTTGTCAACCAAACATTGATCAATACCCAGTACTGTAGAATGACTCAATTATTAAAACATGTTTTGCCAAACACCAATGTTCGTCTGGGCCATGTTCCTAAATTTAGTAGTATCACCAGATCACCATAACAAGTATTGGGATCTGGTAAAAATTTATGTGGTACTGTAATTTGAGACATCTTGTTGAACTGTCGTAATTTATTTGTCACAGATACAAACATTTTCTGCATTCTGTTTATGATATCTAGCATACATAAGTTGTTGAATACAACAGTAATGATACAATATATATTGGTATATCTCATTACTGTTTTATTCAACAACTGTTTTTGTACTTATATATACAACATTCCTTTATAGTGCAAGTTATATTTTTGTTACAAACTACAATATTTACCTTCATAAAATATGAATTTATTAAATTAAAAGTTTAGTTAAATTAAAACATATTAGGGGCTATGCATTTCAACAACTACAGTTAATGACCCAAATGGTAATTTGATATATGGGTCTAAGCTATTCCTGTGTACTGTCATTAGACCCTCCTGCCTCACTGTTCAGTAGTACTGGACAATCTGATGTGCTATTCTGAACAGCTCCAGACACTTGGTGGTCTGCATGCATACCCTGGGGGGACACCCAGGGGGTGGGAGCAGCAGTGCAGTTAAGATAATCTTGATTACTTGGCTCAATGTGTGCTGACTCTCTTTGATTTTATCATTCTGGGGGAGAGACACTGGATACATTACAAATATGCCAACCCTGAGAAATTATCTAACATATGCCCAGTTTTTCAAGTTGATGGACAACAATCCCACTTGCACCATACATATATTGGCTAATTATTTGTTAGTCCCGATTATGTGCAATTTCTTGCATGTCTCAGTTTCCACCCTTTATTGTAAAAACGCATACTGTGATGTAAAAAATGATATACCTTTCATTACGTTTGATTTGATACACATTCCCATGAACCAAGGCTAATATTCAATTTATTTTAGTATAGGGTTTTGAACAAAACCTACATGAAATTACATTTTAGAAAAAACATTGTGACAACATATATCTCAAACATGTCGCTGCTGTTTTTATCATATTCGTGATCTTCGCCGTATTCGCCGGTATATGTCATTTTCTGTTGCTAAGACTATTGCAACAGCGCTTGTTAGCAGCAGAATTGACTATTGCAATTCCCTCCTTTATAATATCGCTAGCAAGGATATCACAAAACTTCAGCGTGTCCAAAATTGTCTAGCAAGAGTAGTTACAAGATCTCCTCGTTTTTCTCGCTCTGTGCCACTTTTGAAGTCTTTACATTGGCTTCCTGTACGATATCGTATAATTTTTAAGATCTGTACCATTACATATCAGGCACTGTCCAATAAGCAACCATCTTATTTGCATTTATTGCTTACTCCTGTAAGAAAATCTATCCAGCTTCGATCATCTAGTTCTGACCTACTTTTTGTTCCTAGAGCCAACACTAACATTGGAACCAGGGCTTTTTCTGTTGCTGCACCAACTCTTTGGAATATGCTTCCTCTTAGTGTTAGATCAGTTGAAAATATTACAAAATTCCGTCGTCATTTAAAAACGTATCTTTACAACCTTGCTTATCCACCTTAGCTCCATAGCGCCTTGACCCATCTGTTGACAACTGGAAAACTACTTATGGACTTTGAGATTGACCAACCCTTTTGTTTTGATGCGCCTCTGAGCTTGGTTTCCAAGGATTTAGGCGCAATAGAAGTTATCTTATTATTATTATTATTATCTTAGATAACATTATAAAACATGGTGTGTAACAATTTATGTAACTGAGCCAAATGTATCAACATATTGTTGCTAACGAATAATATACAGTGCAAAACCTGTTGACACTTGGGCCTGAATTAACATACATGCCATTTATAATAAACATGCAGCAAAATAATGTATTTTCAAATGTTTTATTCGTACAGATACAAGTGATCAGACTGGATATTTTAGGGTGCTTATATTATAGAGGGGGGGGGGGGTACTACTAAATACTGTGACTAAGAAATGCTATTTGCAAGCAGTTAATGACCCGCTAAGAAAGCTCACAACACAGTTGTTATGATTAAACCATCAAATAATCTGATTAAATGACAGCTGTTTCTGCTCATCATGTTCATCTAAAGCATTTCACACTGTTGGAGGATTGGACAGTACTGACATGTTTACAACTGTTTGAGTCAGTGGGCCAGTCAATGCACCAAACTCAACATGTGTGATTTTACAACCTTCCAATGTTGTGACTTTATCCAGTCCCTGACTGACCCCATTCATTAGTGTAGCTTGTGAGTTTCAGGTAATTAGTTGATTGATTTAACTTGGGATTTGTGTATTAGTATCACTGCAGAAAGTCACACACAGTGACCCTTCAATGCATGGATGCTACCAGAAACTCCAGGACCCAGTATTCCAGCAGTGCCCAGTTTGTAGGCACAATTAACTGAAATGGCACCACAGTACCTCATGAAAGAAGAACTTAATTGAGAATAGCTATTTTATGCTTACATACACACTCATATATATATATATATACATATACATGAATAATGATTTTCAATATACACTGTACATAATTTTGGAGAAAAAATGGGTCGTTATAGCAAAATGGATCATAAGTCTTAACACATTTGTAATTTGTATAGTCAGATTTTCAATTATTACTACATTTGTAGTTGTAACTTTATTTCTTGTGACTCCATTTCCTTTGTCTTTTTTCTGTGACATTTCTGTGACTAACTATAATATATATATATACATACATAATATATATATATATATAATACACAGCTGTATATATATTATATTTAAGGGCATCACTCCTATCAAACCACACAGGTGGGCAAGTATCTTGATACAATTAACAATGATCTAAGTAGCATTTCTACAGATTGGCATTCTGTCATACCAGTATACATACTGTCATTAGGGTACCCCCTCTAGTTCACAACTACTTAGATATCTGCTTATCCAACCTTGTGCAACCAAGCATATAACTGATACTGCCAGAGCACACTTATCAACATGTTAGTCATTTCCTTTAATTGTCAACTAATTAAGAGGATGCCAGTCCACCATCATTAAAATATCTACACTTTCACATACAATTTATTAGTAAAAACAATGGTACAGAAGGCAAGTTCTTATGTATCACAGTATCCAGTCCTCAGGTCTGATCAAGGCGCTTTACACCTTACTCCCTGGCAGACCTGTTCAATTGAACACCATCTCGACTTCACTGGGAAGCATCCACAATGAACAGAGGTTGATTCCTGTGTGCAGTATATGTTTGTTTGACATGTAATAAAAATTATACAACATAAATATACATGTTACACTAGTTATAAAATTGCAATACTGCAGTATATATATCTCATATAATTTTATAAATAACCTTTTAGTTTAGTTGCCTAAATGCACTTTTCAAGTTATAAACACTGTATACAGATTGTATAATTACAGAAACAAATACCTAAATGATAGTTTGGCATTCCTGAAAAAAAATTGTTTTGTTTCAAAGAGAAACAAAGCAATATTATATTGCCGACTACACACGAATCGGCATGTGTTCCAGTTCTGACAGTCAAGTGGATCAATTTCTGGAGGGGGGACATTACAGAAATGTTGTTGGTGGGTAAAACGAGCACACATATTTTTCAATTCAATTTGATGCTTTATTTCGAGACATAAATACATATAGTGATACATATATCGGTCCATATATCCCTACCACTGTTAAAGTGATAGTAGAAGCACAGTATATAATACATAAGGTAAACATATACAAAAATATATAAAAATAAATAAGAAAATATGAAAACACATCTACGCAGTACCACTGGCAGTGCTCCTACAGAAGGTCGTTGTGTACATACAGGGACTTAACCCATCGCCTTCTAATCCTGGAGATCCATCTGATATCCGTACCTAGTATGGCTAGTGGGAATCCATGTCGATTTTTGTACCTTTGTGTCCAGTAATCCATTGTAACATTTACAGAGGTTAGGATAACAGATTATTTTTAAACGTATGCCCTAAAACTGTTCAAATAACATCCAAATGCCCACACATATTAAGAAATGGTTCGGAAGTTGGATGAACACCTTGCCAGTTTTGTAACACATTCTAACAAACTCTACAGGTGTGTAAAACTGTAAACTTTCCTGTCAGGGTGTTTCATTGATAATTGTAATGTATTCTGTGTAATTAAAAAGTACATCAATTATGATTTATTATAATGGTAATATGAGGAATATTATTTATGTATCTATATGATATATTGCAAACAACATCCATTCCTGGTCAGTCCAAAGCCACATGCCTGATAATAACACTACACTATTTAGTATACAGTTGAAAGTCTACAATTCCTTACCAGATGTCTGAAACAGATTAAGCCTGTCCATCCTTATCCAGAAGGCAGGGTAATTGTTTGGTCAGTTTGGCTCTAGGGTGCAACTAATTGCAGACCATGATTCCCAGGGGGTATCATAAAGCCTTCTGAAATACAGACTGGCTTCAGGCTGCTGCATAGTCCTAACTACCTATGTACACCTGTAACTGAATAGAGACTAGATTGAAAAGTATTGTTATAATAAAAAAGTCAGGTTATTCTTTTCCAAACAACTAGTTGGTAGAACACATTACCAAAATAATAAAAAATTTGAAAGTTAGAAGTATTTGAAGCCACAAAAAGTTATTATTTGTGTGTGCATCAGTTTTACCTGACCCCAACCTACTCAGTTGCACCTGGCACCTGAAACAGAATGTAGATGCCTACCTAAAAGACAAGATTGGTGTGTGCCATAAAGACCGTTCATCTATCATCACCTCAATATTTGGGCCAAGTGGCAACACAAGTGCTGATGAGGATGTCACATTCGACCACGCATTAAAGAAGACAGAGGATTTAATCAATATTGCTGCACCATCTTTTAACACATATTTTCAAGATAGGGTTGTCTCTATTCATTGCATCTTCGGATAAAAAGACCCACAACTTTTTACTGTCGTATATTGTAAGAACCAACTATGACATTATTATCACACATAGACTTTGTTCTCTCCTGCAGTCATTTTGGGCATACAATGTAAAACATGCATGATGTCGGACGTATTCACACTGACCTAAATTTGTACCCCACATCAAGTTATGTCCTAATCTGTGTGATGTGTGAGGGTATATTACAAATATTTTGTCATGTTTCTGTGGGGCAGATGTTAATCTGTTGATTAGACCCAATAAAATGTTGTATACATGATATTTTAAAAAAATAGACAAGAATATGTTTGGTGTCGGACGTGCAATTGTTTGGTGTCGAACGTATACGTGTGACACGTTAGTCATGCACTGTATCCTGGGATAGAAAGTGCAACAATGTTTTACTGTCATATATTATTTAAGAGCCAACTATGACAATATTGTCACATGTACAGACTTTGTTCCATCCTGTAGGTATTCCGGCCATACAATGAAAACATGCATGGTGTTGGATGTATTCACATGGACCTCAAATTTTCATTGATGTAACTGTGTTGGACGTGCATTTGTTTTTTGGTATCGGACGTATGCATGTGAAATACAACATTGCAAGTACTTAGATCTATATACAGTTATCATTATATTTTCTAAGTACGGTAGTAACAGTGAGAGACACTACTGGAGCTTAAGCTTGATTGCTTTTGTTATGTCACTAACATTTTAATTTCTATCCATATACAATTAGGTGGTGATAGTGGGGTGATGGTGGTTTGAGTGACAGGACTGTAGGTGGTGATGAAGTCACTAACGTTTCGATATCTACCCAGATACAATTAGGTGGTGATGGTGGCTGATGGTGGTTTGAGTGACAGGACTGTAAGCAGTGATGGTGCTGCTTTATTATGTAACTAACGTTTTAATTTCTATTCAGATACAATTACATGGTGATGGTGGTTTGTGTGACAGGAGTATAGGTGGTGACAGAATGCCCTGTTATGTAACTAACGTTTTGAGTTCTTTCCAGGTACAATATGTGCATACTTAACACATAATTAATTAAGCCATATTATGTCACGTTGTGCAAAGTGTAGGCCTATATATTATTAATGTAGTTTGCTACATTCCGTAGTGCTGTTTTACACCATCAGACATTTCAAGACTGGACTTATGTTGTAATAATTATTTTTGGCATCAACATATTCATTCCCTTAGATTAAACTAATGTTACGCTAAGTCTGGTGTTGTGGGTAACCTGTAACATTTTACATTATCTAAAAAAATAGCTCCATGATAGTGACTACAATAGTAAATTCTTTCAGTGATATTTAATTTCTAACTCCCAAAGTGACAGAATATAGCACTATATACAGTCTCGACATACATCATATTGCATATTAACAAAACATATGGTAGAAAAATACTGTTACCTTCCCATTGGTTTCTACCGTGGATCACAAACGTAATCTATATCACAATTGTGTGAACTAAGAAGAGTAACACGAATCTCTGATACGCTGTCTATAGGAAAGGTGTAAATATTAACAGTATAAACATATTGACCTACTACAGTGTATATGTGGATATATATAATGTGCTAACACATATTTTTGTCTGTCAGTTGCGTGCTGGTGCATGGAGACATGCAGTCATATTTGGCTGTCATTAGTCCTTGCACAAAATAATTGTGAATTATGAGCGTGTTGAATTTAGTATTATTTGTATTGATTTTTCAGAATAAATGTTTTTTAAACAAAAAAATGTTCGATTGTACATAATGTGTGACCAGTACAGGTAGATCCTAAATGTGTATAATGGTATTATAACGAACATCTATATATCTACATAATGTCAAATCCCCAAATACATCGCCGTCGAACATTGACACAGAACATAACATCATTAACTTTTTAAGCAATAACACTATAGTATCCTTTAAATAACGAATGTTAATGTCAAGAGTATATATTAGGCAACTCATTATGAGTTTATTATTGAAATTGATCCTTCTACACTAACCATCTGATACTGTAGGCAGTGTAGGTATAATATATAAGCCTTATTGCCTAGGCTAATGAGTGGGCCTAATCCAGATATCGGATCTGCAGCTTGGGCTTGGCTGTCTCAATATTACAATAAAACAGGCTAGGTCGTTAATACTCGCTATCCAGGCATAAATAACTCGGTGGATGGATCTAGTAACAGGAATATTTTAGTTTAGTGTTACCCGTCAGGTAGCGCCACTACGCCAAATTTGAATGGAACCGGAGAGTTACCACAAGTGATGATAAAAGTTGCGAATTTGTTACTCCAATGTGAAGTACATAACTGAAATTTGGCGAGCTGCACACATATACCTCCTACGTGCCACCAACAGCCCGCTTGGTTACCAACACTACATACATTTTGGTCGTGCGTGGTCGTGCGCCTTTTAGTCATACCGATCGCTTGTGGTAACTTTACAGTTCCATTCGCCATGTGGTGCTATTGTGCAAAGATTAAGAAGATCGGATAAAATGCGTAAATTATGTAACTCCTGGGTGAAATACAGACTCAAATTTTTTAATAATGCACACACAAACCATATATATACCATCAACGGCCAAATTATCTACCAACATATTATATTACATGGTCGTGCGTGGTTGTTCGTTAACTTTTTGGTCGTGCGCCTTTTAGTCAAACCCCAGTTAGCGTTAGACGGTTAGTTCCATCATTCAATAGGGCAATTCCACGGGAGTCGGATGTTTCGGGCCCCGATGGGTTCGGCCCTTGGGGCCAAACCATCTGTATGCGCAACTGGCTTGTGTTCGCGTGGGCGAATCAACCGTTTCTGTAACCTGTGTCGGCGGGCTCTATGGGCAATCCAGGTAAGAGTGCGAGTTCAAATAAATAAACCAACAAACATAGAGAGGTGGTAGGTAATTTATTGTGAAACATCAAAAACAATCTTCAAACGCAACGGGCCGAATCAAACGCAGTGGGCTGAGGCAGGACTGAGGCGACCGCTGCTTTTAATAATTATCAATAGGCTGAAACATCTGACACCGCACGTCAAATTTTCGGTGAAGTGGGCCGAAACACCCGTCGGCGTCTGCGTGGGCCGAAACGTCCGACCCTGCATAGCGGATTTTTGTTACGTGGGCCGAAACATCCGGGCCGAACGATCCGTCTGTGTGGGCTGAACACGTCGGGGGCCGAACCATCCGGGACCCAATTCCATGGTATGACTAAAAGGCGCACGACAACGAACGACCACGCACGACCAAAATGTATGTAATGTTGGTAACCAAGTGGGCTGTTGGTGGCATGTAGGAGGTATGTGTTGGCAGCACACCAAAGTTCAGACATGTTCTTCACATTGGAGTAACAAAATTCGCAACTTTTATCATCGCTTGTGGTAACTCACCGGTTCCATTCACTAGGTGGCGCTACTGTGCCAAGACTAAATGCTCATCCGGAAAATTGTGAAACTCCTAGGTGAAATACAGACTCAAAATGTTTAATAATGCACACAAACCATATATATATATACCATCAATGGCCAAACTATCTAACAACACATTATATTACGTGGTCGTTCGTCAACTTCGTGGTCGTGCATGGTTGTGCGCCTTTTAGTCAAACCCCGATTCCACCATTATGACTACGTGTGTGACATTCAGACAACATCTTTGAATGTCTACAGATCTGTGCTAATGTACTGCAACCTGTTTTAAATGTATTCATAGCATTGTTATATGTTTTATATAATAGCTAGTGTATGTCAAATTTAATTTTCATCATTAATTAATTTTCGAAAATATGTTACATGTAGCTTTACGTGTGTGACTGATAAACATCCAAATTTAGATGGGTGCATCAATTATTGCCAAAAGTCTGTGAAGTTATGGAAGTATGTTACTAAGTTTCTTTATCATAAATAAGTACATATGTCTAGGTATACAGTGTACCTGTATAACACTGTGACTGGTTAATATTTTTAAAATAACAAATTTAAATGTGGCGTGAGTGACATGTTTTTGTTACGTGTGTGATGCTTGTGAATCTGACCTAGTAATTTGCTGAAATTGACCTAGTAATTGACAGTTTTCATAACAATATGAGATTGCTGATGTATGCCATGATAACAAAAGACAGTAAGGTAACTTGATTGTAATAAATTAACCAACTATGTGGATGTTATAAAATATGTCAAATCCAGTGTTAAATGCGTGATGCTCAAAACTTCAGATGGGCACATCAATTATTGTCCAAAATCTGTGAAGTTTTAGAAATATGTTAAGTGGCATTATCCTAAACAGGCATATATGTGTATAGGAAAACTCTGTATATGACTGTAATTTGCATAAAAATATATGTGCGACATTACATGTGTAAAATACTGTTGTTACGTGCGTGACGCTTTTGGAAATTACTTAGTAATTTGCTGAAATTTACCTAGTAATGCACTGTTTACTGAGTTTACATAACAATATTACATGCTTAATGCATACTATAATTTAGCACAACATAATTATGTAAGCTGATTATGATAAAACAATAAATTATGTGACATATTTATGTGACGAGAGGAATAGTGACTTAATTTTAGGATGAATCCGAACAAATCAGACATAAAAAGAGGGAATTGGAGGTATATTTCCCCATGGGTGTCAAGTACTATCAACTATAATTGACCTGATGTGGTGTTGCCCAATTGTAACACATTACCAGTTCATTTATAGTTATTAAAAGTATTGTGTAGGTAGAATATGTAGGTATTAGATTCACAAATGTAACGTCGCGTTACGTGTGTGGCACATTTCAAACTTTATTATAAATATACATATTTCAAACTTTATACAGTAAAATATTTTTTCATGTCTTATATTTTGGTATTACCGAAGTATTCATATATTGATTTATACACCAATTAGAGATTAAAAAACAAAAAATATTTTGGGAACAAAATATATTTTTTTTAAATTGTGTTATGTGTGACATGAAGAGTTGAATTTTAAAATTATATATATACTTTTAACAAAAACATTGTTGTGGGTTAAATTTAATTTCATTGTAACCTAATGACACCTGAGTACATCTAATTGACAATAAAAATGTGATGTTATTTTAATTTTGAAAATGGGTATTATAATAAATTGCATAACAAAATACATACTTGTATGCAAAATGGCCATTAATTCCCATTAAAATTTATAAAATCATATTTTTAACTTGTTTCATAACAAGGAGATATAAATTTAGTAAATGGGTCAAGATTTTTGTATCCTAGTGCAATTATAGCTAATCACTTCTCAGGCTCACTTTCCGTGGAATCGCCCAACAACACCCCCGGCATATTTATATTACAAAAATATTGTGTCTTAGCACACTTTTGAAACCCAAATAGCGACCGGGTTTGCGCTAGTCTGCACCAATGCGGTCGTACGTTCCCGTATCGCACTCATAAAGTGAGCGATACAGCGGCGTATGTTTATGCAAACTGGGGCACTATTTATGCCTCAAAAGTGCACTAACATGCAATATTCTTAAACGTAAATATGCCTGGGATAATGCTGAATAATGGAACTAATGCACTGAGGTATCAAAGTTAGGCAAAACACAAGTTATAACTGCAAAATCGAAGTTGGTCCGGATTCTACACAAGTGCTGTTCCCAGTTTAATGAGTCCACAACATGTTTCTCCATTTCCCTGCGTGGGAAGCCATAGACAAAGTCATTCACTCATTGTGACATTGATACACACAAGCAGACAGAAGGAATCGAAAGATACACCGACTCACACAGGCAATGTAGGGTGAACGAATTTGCCACATTTTTGACACGGTGGCCGTTACGTGTCCCAAACCACCAACCAGTAGGCACCTGGATTCAAACCCTGGGCCAGGTTCCACCAATCTGTCTGTCTGTCAATCGACAGTGCGGCACTCTGACCGCCCAACGACTGCGCCCCACTGCCTTATTCTTGGGGGCTAGTGGGAGTCCAAATTTAATGTATGTCCACAATTTGTTCAATGGCATTTGCACTCAATATGCCTATCACTTGGTGTGCTGTCCAAATACTAACAGATATTTGTCAGCACTACTGCCACATACTAGAGGTATCCCTAATTCCAGGTGTACATAATTTGCTAATATATGGGCCCTGTAAACTGCAAAACATGGCGGAACAAATGTAAAATCTCTAACATTTGGTATGTGCTTCGAATCAGACCCACACTTCATGCATAGTTAAATATTCATCTGTTCGACAATATGAAGGCATAATATCTAGATTAAGTTACACTTTCATGAGGCTGAATGGTATGATTAACACCTACCGGCAGTTCTGGCACTTACTAGCAATTTTACTGTCGTTCCGCAACGTTCCATCGCAATACCTTAATCTAGATATTATGTCTTCATATTGCCTGACAGGTTGTATTATATGAATGTTTAACTATGCATGAAGTATCAGTCTTATGTGAAGCACATATGGAATGCTAGAGAGATTTTACATCGTTTCCACCTCGTTCTGCAGTTTACAGAGGCCCAAATATGACGTTTGCATTGTGACAGCATGGAGATGCCATCCCTCAACCGAAGCATGGCTCCCCTCCAGGAGTACCTGCTGCAAGGCAGCATCATCGACAAGCATCGCGGTCCATTCCTCCACAGACTCAACGGACTATGCGACGTCGTCTCGGAAATGCCCGAGAAGTTCCATGACCACGAAATGGTCTACCACCTCAGTATGTTAAACATTTCATCAGTTTGTGTCTTAGTTTAAGAACCAGCACTTCTCAATTTATGAGATCTCTGTAGATTGCAGTTACAATTGTGTGCAACAATGTTAATTTATTCTACAGTTGTTCCAGGTTGTGTATTCTTCATCAAACATCCGTATTATTTATTTTATACGGTGTGAACACTTCCTGAAACTGGCTTCTTGTCTTTATTTAGTAAACACATCAAGACTATAAGGAAAACTATTTCCTTATTAACCAAGCTATTTTACCACACATACTGTGTAACAATACTTTAATTAACTTGGATACTCACTAGGTGGAGCCACATTATTACGAATGGTTACGTTGACATTTGCCAGTTGGTACTCTCGTGAACAATACAAACCTAGAGTTAACAATAATATAAAATAATACATTACACAACTTGCTATATTTAACTGATCACACCCTCAAAGTAAAGGCAAATAAAAAAGCTTTGATGTCCAAAAGGAAACAGGAGGGTGTGTCCGGGTGCAAGGCAAACATTGGCCCAAAATTGCTCTGGGAGGATTATCAATACAATTTGAGCTACTAGTCCAGTAGAAATTGATGATGACCCGGACATTTTGGTTAAAAAGCCAATTTTTGTTTTAAGGTGACCAGTAGGGTTTCCTGAACTTCTAAGAAAAACTCAACCAAAATCAACCTTGGGGAACTTTGTTTTTACCCCAATCCTTGTTTAGGGGTGTTTCATTCCAATTTCGAAGTAAAACTTTTTGTTTGTGTTTGTTAGTCATATTTTTAACTGTTTCATTTATTGGTTAATACATTTAAAATGATATGTATACTGGTCTGTTAAGTCACACATTAATGATGAAGTTTAATTAATCAAGTAAGTAATTAACCAATTAATTAATTAATTATTAATATATTTCTTATATAACACTCCGCCCCAACACTATTCTGGGATTTAATTAACATCTTGATAAAGATCACATGAAAGTCACTTATATCCCAAACAGTGAATGGTAAGACATTCAAACTTGAATATAACTAGGAGAAATCATAAATGTTCTACCTGTAATCTTCTAATACATAATTTATTAAACATCACCATCAGCATTGCCATCGTCGTCACTGTTGTGTAGCTGTACAAGAGTTGGGCCGTTTGCGCCCTGTCGTTGACATTTGCAGTGGACGCTACAGGCAAGACGCTTCTTTGAGCACTTGCAAGACACACACAAATTATGTTGGCGCTTGCAAGAGCAACGGATCTCTTGTAGAAGATGTTCGGGTGCTGGTTCTTTGTCTTTGAAGATGGGCACTACTGAGTGTGCATAACAATTGAAGCCATATTTCTTTCTGTCCAATACCTTCTTCAGATTAACCCAAGTAGAAACCTGTTGGTGCACTATGAGTGAATGGAAGTAGCATGCTCGAATTGTCGGCGGCATTCTTTCAATGGGAACATACTTTGAAGAAATTATGTGCATGTATCGTAGATCGTCGAGACTTACATTTCATTGTTTTTGGTGTAAAGCGAAACCATATACTGCTCCCCAGCTGTTGCAATGTCGACGCTCGATGCAGTGTTACTGCCGACTATGGCAACGGATGTTCTCAGCTCTGTTGAAGGTCCTGGAACTTTCATGTGTTTGACTTTGTCAATACCATAGATAGCTGAAGTTGTGTCACAGCCAGACACAGCGTGTACAAATGGCACGCACTTACACATCTCCTTTCCGAGAGCATGTTGACCAGTGCGGATACCGATTAGTCTTTATTTGGTTTGCATGCAAATAGTGGACTTCTCAGGCGCATGGTAAAGCAGGATTACAAGCAGATCTGTATCATCACAACGGACACGTACGTTCTCGTGGGATTCTGCAACTTCTAGGATACACTTCGCAATTGTGGTATTCACATCTCCTTCCTCGCCAGCGTGACGCACCTCGACACCTTCTTTCAGCAGGTAAGTAGAGAGGAGATTAATGAGTTGTTGTTTGTTGTGCTTGTTTGAAAGAAAACAACTGTTGTCTGAAGGCACTGGAGTGTTACGTCCAACCAATCAACGGAAAGGATCTTGCCCAATTTACGTCTGGTCGGTTTCCTTGGTCATGAGCACTTCATAGCTGTAGAACACTACGAACCAGGCCCTATCGTGTGCTGCCAAGTGTAGAACATAATCACATAAGATAAAAACACTTCATGAAAAGTACCTATCTTTGGCCAGAGTATCTGAATCAGAACGGCACATCCATCCACAACTGTGGCTTTGACGTCAATTTCATCATTGTAGACAACATGGGGATCGAGGGTGGTGATATATGAAACTAATTTAGACTTCACTGGCCTTCGCATTGTGCCATTAACTGGGGCTACGGCTGCTAGTTCATGTGAGAAGACACTACGATCTGGTGGTCCAGAGGTATATGCCCTGGCCAATAGTCTCTGATACAACTCCATCGACAACATGCACACTTCTTTTCCATCTTTCAGTTTGACAGTTTTCCTCATATCTGCGAAGGTTTTGACTTGGTCTGACTTCCTGAGAACAATGACTCCGTACGTCTGATCTGTGCTCTACTGGTGGATTTTCATTCCAATATCCACAGCTTGGTCTACATTGACTTTCTCATCAGCTATGACCCCGGCAGCAACATTTTGCAGATGTTCGTCATTGTCGGTGGAAAATGGGTTGTGACTTCGCAGAAAAGTCAGGAATTGGGCCAGATCAATGTCGTCTTGTTTGATGCGACAGGGAGTTTGATAATCGTAACCTCTCGAGGTCGTACAAGTTGGCATACATTCTGATGCAACAACCTGGTTTGTTGCCTGAGATGATTTGGTCACATTTTTTGAGGCAGTGTAAGTCTTTCCACATTTGTCATGGACGTAATGATCACCTGCATTATTGAATTGTTCAGCCAACCCAGCACCTCGTAGTTTTGACACCTCCACCATTGACAATGAATCTATCCCTTTCTTTCTAAGTTTAACCTTTAAGCCACCCCCACCTTCTTGACAAATGACAATTTGTTCTATGTCAGTGACCCGTTCCTAAAAAAAGATGTATGACTATTATCTAGGCAATCTTCATAATATGCCTATGTGTACTATAATTATGAGTAATATGTTCAACAACAGTTGCTAACTTTACTTTATATAATTACTGAAACAGAGATTTCAGATTTAAAATGCTATCTTACTAACTCTGAATTTTTCACTGATAAATTATCCAAGGTCTACCGTTACACCTTGGCTGCAAAAGTATGAAGAATGTCATGTTTGGCTTAACATAACGCACATTTTCAAATCGCTTAAGCACAAATGCATAATAATCCGTAACAATAATTACATCAATTTATTATAACTTTTCTAACAATCTGTAAGCAAGATAATTAATACAATAGCTGTTATTTATTTAGAATATAGATCCATTGTGTAAAATGTATTGAGGGGGTTTACGAAAACGGTTTGTTCTATTAAATACTACGAATTTTAGTGCAATTAATATATATGTGATATTATCGCTCATGTTTGGATTTTAAAACATTGGCTTTTGGTACACAATGGTAAGATCTAATTTTGTGGCAAACACTTGATTTCTTATATTAACGAGTTAATGGATACATAAAATACAAATCAACACAAGTGTCCTAACCGTTAACTTGCTGGCCAGTGGAAGTCAGTGCGCAAAAACTCATTTGCATTTATGTATGGACAGCCAATAAAAAGAAAATGTTACAAAAGGTGACTGACAGGGTATGTATATTGATCATGAAAAAAATGTAGGTTCCCAGGGTTGATTTTGGTTGGGTTTTTTCTGGAAGGTCAGGAAACACTACTAGTTATCTTAAAACAAAAATTGGCTTTTTAACCAAAATGTCAGGGTTTGGTCAAAAATGTGCTGATTTCTACTGGACTATACCCCAAGTGGTAGGTAACCGGCCATTGTACTATTTACCTAAGCAGTCTCTCCAGCTATGCCAAGCAGCCTACATAAATATTACAACAGCCCACTTCCATGGCTTCTCTGAGCTCATGTTGGACATCAAAGCTAATTCTGCTTCCCTTTTCTGGCATAAAGGAAGCCATATAGTGGCTGCAACAAGCTAATGACACCATGCCTGACTGGATTGCAATTTGATAGTCCCATGTACACATGATGACACTGACACTATGATGTTTTATTCAGGGAAATGAATTCACTTTGAGCTGCCCATAAGCAGCAGGTTGATTATGAGATTGAATGGTTCAGTCCAAATTAACTGACTGTTATAAGCAATAGCCAGGTTACCGTTATTGACAGATAGTGGACAGTGCAAACTAATAGGAAGTCATTCAGAACTTTCAAAAGTGACCATTATATTCAGGTTATCATTATGGACAGGTTTTACTGTATTTAAAATATTTGTAATTTTTCTTCGTTTCATATTTCTTTTTAATATGGTACACGGAAGCATTATAAATTTGCTTTAAAAATACTGTATTTGTGCACTTTGCATTTAATCATTATTCATCTTCTCATAATAGGTATATCGTTGAATGTTTCAGAGGGTGTAGGTGTACAGCCAATGGTGTTCCGAGTTCGACGTGCTCTCGACCACCTAGAATCCCCATGGTAAACAATTTGCTGCTACAGTGTGTAGTGTGTACTCTGGTTAGGCTCAATAAAATGTAGAGCTTTATAGCAAATCAGACAAAATATGGTGATTATTAACACAATATTTAACATCTGTAATACTTTAGACACATTTAATAATTTGTGTATTCTTGCAAGAAGTTGTTCACAATATTTTAATTTTGTATATTTTTATCTTGAACTGTAATTTGGACACATTAGCTGTAAAATTTATTACATATTAAGTACTAAATTCAGATTTGTATTGCTTATTTTTTACTCGGAAAAATTACCTGAATGGTTATATTATGGATAATGTTGGCTCCTTTGTAAATGTAGTAATTGTTATGGTATTACTTTGGTATACAAGCGAAATGCCATCTTGTTACTGACTCACTCATGTAAGCTACAGTTCTTCAAGTACAAAGCAAATCTTGATTGCTTGTATTGTGTGTTCTACTTGCAGGCATGTGCGTTACGTTGGGCAGCCAGAGATAGGTGACAAAACCCGTCAGACTCTCATACGCAGTTACATAGACGTTGGCACGTCAGACAACATCTCTCTCTTTCTCACAGAGATGGGATTCAGGTGAGGGAGAAATCGTGCATCAGTTTGATGATGTATGTCCGGTATCATTGCGTGCCTGGGGGCGCTGCTGGTTGCATCAGTCTCGGTACCCCCTGACAGATCGCCTTGTGAAACACTTAAGTTAAGCTCAACCAATAATATCGTCAGCAGGTGTGTTCAACTGGTTTTCATTTCAGCCAACATTTTTTATTGTCTCATTTAATTATTTCAGTACTACAGCCCTGATCAGCTGTGACCACTGAATACTGCATTCCCAGTGAATATGCAACGTAATGGACTACCTCCGTTCAAGTCAAGATTTGAGCAACAAAAATGCATTTTATGAATAGGAATGTTATATATTTTCGGAAAGTATGATAATCATCGAATAAAATTAGCCATATCATTTTACATTCCGTCGTCATGGTAACCAACAATCCAAGATGGCCGCCTAGATTTCAATGTTTTTGCAGTTGCTGAACTCGGTTGTATACTAAATTTGCCGACATCGTTATTATGTCGATCATCAACATCCGACAAAGATTCTTCGATGAAACTATCAAATAATCTGTCCAAAACATACGGTGGTAAATCGCTAGTTGAAGTAATGTGGTCCGCTATTGTGGCCGCCGTGGATTTTTATAATCCATCATTAAAAACCATGAAAATCACCGTAAACTATTATTGAGCGATAATAAACGATGACCACTGCTGAATAGCTAATTCATTCGCCTTGACAACCGTACACAACAAGTGGCTCCACGTAGTGGATTATTATGAATAAAAACGATTTCAATAGCAGACATCGTCAATGCCGGAAAACCGGCCTGTCGTTCAGAAGCGCCACAGACAGTGCGGCCGGAAAACCGGCCTGTCGTACTGAAATGGTTAATGTTTGAGAAGTAGAAGTCATTATTAGAATACACAATACTGTTCATTCGCTCGTGAGAATTGTCGAACGGGTGATTATATTGGGATTCCTTGATGTTGAGGGCTCTGTCTTTGAATTAAGGTCCTGGTGGTGCCGGTGTCAGCACTGTTCTCGTGGTTGGTATAGTTGCGACCAACAACGTAAATCTCTAGTTTGATTCAGCTCACTTGCACACATTGCATAGAATGTCTGCCAGAGGTAGACCGTAGTTTGCACATAATTACTACCCCTTGCTTGCAAGGATGATGTCAGATGTGATTTATAGCTAACATTGAGATCTTGTTAGAGCTAGCAACAGAAATTGGTGTGTCGTTGGTCTAGAATAACATCTAAAATTTACACATGATCCCTTTAAATATCAAAGACAAAACAGCAAAGTCCAGTTTTTAGTCCACATTGTATTTGTATAATATTGAAAATTGGTATTGGAGGCTTAGAATGAATGTTTTCTCTGGTGTATTACATAATCTAGTGAGTATAATTTTTTTATGGATTAACAAGGTTGACCACAAAGATTTTAAAAACCAAACTAGTACACAGAGTTGCTGATGATATCAGTTAATTTATATAATTTGTGGTCTAATATGCCTGACCTGCCACAATGTAGTGGGTATTAAGTTGCAAAATTGTAAAATTGAGTTGTGTACCTTTTTGGATTGCACAGATCGTGTGATATAAAATGATACCTCATTTGTAGAAATATCTTCAGTAGTTTTTTATTTATTGCAAAATTGAAAACTGTAAAAAAAGCAGCGTTTTGAGAAACGTGGTCGTTTTAGCCCATATTGTTTATCACGTTTTAAAGTATGGGTTCGTAAATGCCTTTTCTTTATTAGTTTTGGATTATTTGTCGAGGAACGTAAACTGGATGCTGAAAGTTGAAATTATAACATAAGCAGTTCTGCCTAAATCACAAAGTTGATGGAACATGACCTAGACAGGTATTTTTGGCTTGTGTCCAAAATAGACTCGTGCAATTTAACACCCGGTTTGCTGTGGCAGGTCAAAAAAATATCCTTCTAAAAATGTGGTAATTCTAATTTCAATGCAATCTTTCTCGCCGACAGACAGATTCAACATGGCCTCTATACAGGAATGATTTTAATTGACCTTCAAATAGCTTTCGATACAGTCAATCACCAGTGCTCTATCTTGAAAACTATATATGCTAATAGGCTGCCAGTGTTATGATTTGAGTCTTAGCTGCAGGGAGAAAACAACTGGTTAATGTAAATGTAAATTTTTCTGAGCTTGGACAAATTACATGTGGTGTACCACAGGGGTCCATTTAGGCCCTCTGCTTTTTCTCATTTATGTCAGTGACATGGTTCAAAGTGTAAACTATGATGTTTTCTTATATACAGATGATTCTACCTTGCTGGTTAATGGAAAATGTCCAACAGAAATTGATAGGACATTTAACCTCGAATTAAAATCATTAATGTGGTTGGCTAGAAGAAAAGAAGCTCTCCATTCATTTAGGTAAACAGAGTATTCTGTTTGCGTCTACAATTCGACTAGCAAAAGCTGATAGCATGATAATTTCTGGTAATGGTGTTAATATAAAAGCTAAGTCAATGGTTAAATATCTAGGTACCACTTTTGATCAGGACATGGCTAGTTAGTCAGTCGATGGGTAAATCTGTAGTCAAAAAAAATATATGCTAAGTTAAAGTTTTTATATAGGAAAGTTGTTTTCTCTGGAGAAAAGAATGCTGTACTCAGCGTTATTGCAGCCACATTTAGATTATGCCTGCAATTAGACGCAGGGGTTTAAAATAAACTGCAGACAGCTCAAAATAAGATAATTAGGTATCTCTTTAAATATGATTGTAGGCGACATATAAGTTTCAGTGCTTTTATGAAATCAAATTAAATGGAAGAGTCGACTATCTAGCTCTTACTTTAATGTATAATGTTTTCAATACTTCAGCTCCCTCGTACATGTGTGATATAAATAGAATTAGACACCGCTATAAGACACATGGAAACACTGCCTGCTTCCCACGTTGTACTTCATGTCCAGGGCCAGGGTAGTCAATCTTTTACATTTAATGGCATTAAATTGTGGAATGAACTTCCACTAAAGATACAATCCTTACAACAAAAACATCTGTTTAAAAAAGAATGGAAGACCATTTTGATGAATCGAATGGTGAAAGAAGAAAGTGAATTTGTATTTTAGTGTTTTTATTTTTATAATTATTTATTTATTTGAGCTGGTTTTTACACTTTCTTATACAGTACTTCTTTATCTATTTGTGTATTTTTTTTTTTTTTTATATGTCCGCTATGGAAATAAGACTGTTTGTACTTGTGCAATTTCTTTCTCGTGCTCCTATTTGATGGCATACAAGTCTTGTACTGAGATGTGTTGTAAATAAAATACTGCTGTTGCTGCTGCTGCTGCTGCTGCTATTTCAATATGAAGGTACTGATGAACAACTCTCACTGGTTGTAGACTGGACCACGAATACGTCGCTAAAGGCTACATCTTCAGGAAAGGAAGAATGAAGATAGTGGTCTCAAAGATATACAGGGTAGGAAGTTCAGTGTTTACGATACGATACGATATACAGGGTAGGAAGTTCAGTGTTTAGTAAATATCTTGTGATTACTCTATAATGACCTATTGAAAACCATTATTTTTTAAAATATGGTTTTATTCAAAATAATTCCTACAAATCCAGTGTGGAACTGTTTAAATTTTATTTAAATTATTATTTATTATTATATTATTATTTAAATATGACATGAACTCATCTGATGAGAACTTTGGTATGATATCTTCCATAATGACAACATTTTCAGGTGCAGTTTTGTTAACTTAACAGTAACATACCGTGCTTGTTATTTCACAATCTTTGTTTTCTTTGATGGTTGGTGTAAACAGCTAGAGTAAGTTTTATCCTAAAAATACAATAATATTTACAATAACATTTCTGGTCACCAATAAGAGGTGATTATCAGAGTTCTTAAAGTCCAAAGAAACAGTGTTTAGTGTTGGTTCAAACCACCACACAAGGCACTCCCCATAACACATGACATGGGGCGTCACATGATACGCACATAGCCAGCCAGTCTGTCAACCAAGTCGTAATCATAACACTCCATGTTTGCAATATTAAAGGAGGGTTAGAGCGCAGTGGCACAGTTGCTAGAGCATCGCACTCTCAACTAAGAGAACCCGGGTTCGAATTCTGTGCTGCGGTGTCGAACCTTGGGCAACTTAGTCTTCATGCATTAATTGCTGTGTGGCAGAATGCCTTCCAGAGAAGTCATCCAGGACGTAAAATGTAAACCATTCCTTGCAGTCCTAAAGACTGGATACTGTGCTACATAAGAACTTATGCCTGGACGCTGTAAAACTCCCACATCAGACATGTAATGACACCCAAGGCACTGCACACCACAATATCCAATTCTTATAGCCTCAGTAACATTAACCAGTTGTACACAGAGTTGGCGCTACTCGCCGATTGACACCGTCTGTTGTTGTCTGTTGTTCTGTATAGATGCCCCATCCTGGTAACACGGACACATTGGATGGAGTGAGCGACTCCCACGTGGTGGAGTTGAGTGTTCTCGCCCCCCACGGCCAGGACCAGGTGCAGGAGGACATGAGGAACTTCGCAGAGCAACTCAAGCCGTATCCTCTCACACTAACATTTGTCTCTTTCATCCTGGTCTTTACACAACATGGATTGTTCCCACTGTCTTTTTACAAATTATTTATTTTAACATATACATAACTGCACATATATTTATTTGAATTAATTTTTTTATTAGAATTTGTATGTTATTATTATTAGTTTATATACATGTTTTTAAATACAATATAGTTTTTTTTATTAGTACAAGTATAGTAATAATTGCATATTGTTTTGCATATTGGTATTTTAAAATATGTGTGGTTTTATATCTTATTAATTGGTATTGTATCCACTGCACAGCAGCCCAGAACAATTATTTGGATGGGACACTATAAGAAATACGTTATTATTATTTCTCAAACAGTACTCTATCCACATTATATTTATCACTCCTCTTCTATGTATCTTCCTTATCGTGATCTTCTCCTGACATGATGATCAGATTTTATATGTTCTCTGTTCTAATATTTTGTTGCTCATCCATCTGCGCAACATTCCATGCATTCTTGTCTCTTGTCACCATCCTCAATATCATCATGGGTGGATCCAGAGAGGGTAGTCTAGGGGGGGCCCGAATACCTCCACTGGCGGCCAATGCAAATTCATATTCGGTGGTCTGAGCCGGACCCGTCGCATTGTTGGATCATTCATGACATCGGAAGATGGAGGGGTGGTGTTGACAATTAAAAAAAGGTCTAGGGGGCATGGTAATGGGGGCCCTTTCAAAAAGGTCTGGGGGCACAGTAAAAGGCTAGGGGGCACTTGCCACCCAGGCCCCCGATAACGCCTACGCATCAACAATCAGAAGGCAAAACCACTTGCCATATGTTGTCAGAAATCCAGAATATTCATCATAATTATGAATAACAATGTAACATGTAAAGTTTTCTTCTTTATGATGTTTGCAAAAAGTTATTGGCAGTTTCACTCCAATTTGCTTCCTTTGGTTAATTTGTCATGAGAATTGAAATATGTCCTTAACTTGCTGATTCAGACTGATACAGTTGGAGAAGATCGACCACAAACGACTGCAGTAGACACAGAGAGGCACCACTTTCACCTTACAATGTTTAGTCAGATTCCCAGAACAGCTATACTTAGCCTATAATGCCCTATATTATGTGGCAAACTAGTTGCCTTAGTCATTTTTGTATGATGTAATTAAATAAATATTGTTAACTACAGATGTACCAATGCTTTGCTGTGTCGTTTTTCTGGGTAATTATTCTTGGTTGCACAATTTCTGCATCGTAATTCCAAGTGTAGTAGTTATTTTGAGCACTGGGGTAAAATCATCTGGAGTGGAGCGCAACTCCCTGGGAATAGAGCACAACCCAGTTTGTTTCCTACTTCCGATAAGAATCCCAATTTGTGCCACAAAATAATCCCACTATAAGAATATATCCAAGAGAGATAGCTTTGCTTGAAATGATCGGTAAAGGATACAAATACATATCAGAAACTTTCATTTTTTATATCCAAGGTGTATTTCATTTACCTGGTAGAAGCTTTCGTCAATGTATCACGTCGACATCATTCAGCGTCATCGGTACTGATGAAGTCGACGTGATACGTGGACGAAAGTAGAACCCTTGGGTGCAAAATACTGAACTGATCAACATTACAGGGAACCATTGTAGAAAACATGCATATAATATACGTAATAACTACGAATAACTGCAGCAGAACACAATCAAAGAGAAGATTTTGAACCGTCTTATTTCGCTCCAAGTTACGTAATCTAGTTACCTCTTCAGTTGGGTATTTTTGCTAATGTATAAAATGCTTCCAATGAACCAAAGATGAGGATTCTAATTCGCTCAATTATTTCTTGTTTTCTACTGCATTCCACATGACAACAAAATATCAAAGACGATGCCACAAAATTTGAAATAAGTTTATTAATGTGTCTCCTTAAAAGTACAGTGTAACTGGAACTAAGTAAGCCTAATAAATAAGTAGTTAAAAAAAAAAATGAAACACTGCCTTGTTTAATACAAATATTTGCATGAACATGCATCATGTTCTTCACTTTGTATTATCACAATGTATTAGTTACATGAAATCAACAAAACTGCCCCGAGATTACAATATACAAGATGGTTCCCGTTTCACACTGAAATAAATACACAAATGCATGAGGTGGGTAACTTGATGCATTCCCCAGTGTTGTGCAACTTTTTCTGTCTTCTAATATTAACATCAGGTCTTCAGCAAGAACACACTTCAAGATACATGTGTGAACATTTACAAACTATTAAATTCCCCACTACAAATGCATTTTTAACTTCAAGAAGGTAGAAATAAACCAGTCACCGTACCCCAAACAATGTATGAATGTGACCGCTTTGTAACCACAGTCTGGGTTACTGCAAACAAACATGCCAAGAGAGCACCAACCAGCATTGTTGGCACTAATTCTTTTTGAGACAACCTCGTAAACAAAACATGGAAATAAAAAAATATCATAGCAATTCTCGCAGCAGAATAAAACTGCTTTGACACACCTTGGTGTATCGAAATCTGATCATCGTTTCACATGAACATCCTTCGTTTGTGACAACTCCTACCAAGATTCACTGTGGCATCAGATGAACAAAGATGGCCGCAGAATGCGAGCTCTGGTTGTCTCCTGAGCAGTAGACAGGTGAGATCTCAGTAGTCACTATCACTATCGCTGTCCTCTTTCTTCTTTCCAAACCCAAATATTGTTGTTGATTTCTTCTGGGCATCTCCAGCACCCTTCGCAGCAATGATACCTGCAGTTGAAATGGTTGTGTGGTTAAAATATACCAGTCAGCGATTGATTACAGTGTTGAAATCACTCAGGTACTAGAAGGTAATTGATTATCCTGTGTTGACGGCACACAACTATTACAGTATGATCCTGTTTGAAATTACAAAAGTATTACAACACTATTTTGTGTTAAAATCGCACTAACTACTGCAATATTATGCTCTGTTGAAAACACAAAACTAAAAAAGTTATTTCAATATTAATCAACACAATTTAAAATATTTCTATTGCATCGTAGATTCACGGTTTTCATCAGTAAACAATGACAACTATGACACAGTAAAAATATTATTTAAAAAAAGTTGAAATTTAAGAAACACATTTAAAAGGGGTACACGTTTCACCAAAGATAACAGTCAGTGAACAACACTTTTAGGTATTATCGTCTTACTTTACAAATCAACAAATACATTTTATATTTAGACGAGTATACAGATAGTTCCTTCAGGTATGTCATTTTACCTGACTGTCCAAGTCGTCTCTCTAACACTGTTGTTGGGAAGCTATCAGTATTTCCAATCTCCTCAAACCCAACGATCCTGTCAAATACACATATTGTACGTAAAAGTACATAATTCTCTAGGAAAGTTTCTATTTTTGAAGAAAGGTTTGTTTACAAACAACTGATACAGAGTATAGAAACTATATACAAACTGAATTTGGTGCTAATGTCATATAAACTTATGCACAACTAGTTTTGAGCAATTTTTTGCTAGTACCATATGGAAAATATGTAATTATTATATGGCAAGTAAGATGTGGACAATATATTAGGTGCAACCATGGATTCCACATTATGTTTACATACAAAATAGCCAATCATATACAATATATTTATTAAACATAGTAGATGATAAGTTACTTTGAATAGATCTATAATTGGAGAAATAAACTAAACAAGTCTCAACTGACAGCAGAATAAGGACAAGGGACAGTGGTTTCTGTAACATGGTCCTTTATCAAAACAAAACTTCAAACACCAAATTACTTATCCCCTGTATGTGTCTTACCTGTCTACAACGATGCCTTTCTTGAAACATATCACATATGGCAACACTTGGATTTTTAACTTTGTCACAAAGAACTTGGCCGTATCAACACTGATCCTTGCAAACTTGGTCTCGAAATATTTCTGGGCAATTTCCTGAAAGCAGACAACCAGCAGAATCGATATCGGTTTTAATCACTGGACAAGTTGTATCTTAGTAATGCTGGTTTGAAATAAATGTTCAATAATTTAACTTAGGTTTTTGTAGACATCCAATTAAGCCTTAAATACAAAAGACAAAACTACAAATAATGTATTTGGTATAACAGAAAGCATTACAGATATATATCTGTAATGTTTGCATGAAATGTTAAACATGCCTAAACAATTTCTAAGAACCATGGATTTAAATGATATGTTTTTAATTAGAATACTTTTACATGTTTACCTTTTTGTGGTAACGTTCATCCAAGTTTTTTTTATTATTTAATTTAATCAATTCTCACAAACAATTGCATTCATTACTGTTCCACACTTAAAGCCAATCGTGTTTCTAACATCGTTGTAATTGCAAATATAAAAAAATGCACCATTCGTAGCAACACACAGCCTATATCAACTCACAATAAATGACACAGGCACATCTGGCCACATGTAAATAAATTTGATAAAAGGGTTATCAAACATGACCAATTGCAACAAGTATTCAGACAGTTGCTTCCTGGTGCACCGTGTTCTGACTGATGAAATCAACTTATCACTAGTGGAAAGTCAAAACAATGTAAGATCCTCTTTATCTACACCGTGGGGCTGTTGGACATTCTGTCAGTTTAACTCTTCAAATAAACAGAGCAGCTAGTTCTGTTGGTTTCACACTAGATGTCTATATAGTCTCACAGGACGTCGTTGTTTCACAAACAGTAAGCGACATGGCTGAGGATTCATCGTATTACACTGACTTCTAAAATACTCAAAGGGAGTTGTATTGTTCTGGCTGACTTCACTACCTTCAGGTGTTTATCCATAATGGCACATCTGCGGAAGTCGCCGTGATAGAAATGTACAACACATCGCTCTTCAGTTGTCGTCAAATGCAAGAACTCTTTTTCTTCCTTCAGATCGCTACAAACAAAACGTTGATGACACGTGAAACACATTGGTTCCTCACAGCATACTTGTTCTGTGAAACTTTAGTAAAATCACATGTATTACACTCTCCAAATTGTGTTTAAACAAAAAACTTCTGCAAATAACCTACGAGCATGTGTTCTGAAAATGTCATCAGACTCGGAGTCAATCATTGTAATGTTACATGTTCCTTTTGTGCATGTGCAAACAAGTGGCCACTGGTGATCATATTGGTTAATTTGCAGGTTCTACGGATTTCTTGGTTGACACAGAGATTTATCAATTAAGGTGACTCTGGTGGCAAACACATGCGTTTTTGAATTAATCATTTCTAAAAGTTTTGAAGATAGACTAACAGTTTTTCTCAGTCCACAAAAGAATTAAATTTCTAGGTTGTTCAGTGACATTTCCATGCTTTTAACGACAATTAAAAAATATGTCAAAAATCACCTCCAAATGGCATTTTATTTCATTTTGAGAAATACCATGAAAGAAAAACTTGCATGTTAGTAAGACAATTATATTATTGACATTCACATGGGTTTGTTTTGTGAACAAATGCATCTCAAGCATGCTACAGCTTCACCAAAATTTTACAACAATGTTGAAAGACAGCCAAAACGTGAAGTGTATTTTTGACCCCTTCACCGATCGTAAATCAATGCCGTGCAATTTGGTGCACATGTAAGGCCAAATTGTATGCCAAGTTATAGCTTCGTAACTATTGCAGTTTAAAAAAAATACATAAAGCAATGCTTCCTGGTTGTCACTGATAACAAACATGTCACCAAATAGGCAGGTTTTGCATAAATTGTGATATATTTTCATTGGCAAACAATTTATTTTAATACAAATTGACGGAGACATCTGTTTTTGAGATATCCCCGTGTTTTCCCGCCAACTAGGCCCTGCAATCTGTATTTATAATAACTAAATGTCGAACAACTTTGTGTTTATGACTGGCCTATGGCCCCACGTGTCAGTTAGTGGCACGTGATTGGTCAGGAGTCAACCCCAGGTCACTGACAAATGGCAGCGTTGTTGAGCGTGGAACGGTGTTCAGTTGCAAAACAAGAAGACTACCGCCAGCATTGGTGATTTAACACAACGATGCAATTATGTAATCGTCATAAAACAGGATACTGGTATCAGAATAACCAGACTATAAGATATGTGACGCTGAGTGAATTTACACTTGCGGACATATGTGCTGGCGTGAAACTGACATCATCGTTTCTATGAAAACGTCGTTATAGTTTCCAAGAATTTGAAGCGGAATTCCACCGAGACACACAAAGTAGTAGTTTTAAAGGACGGACTGGTGACATGTGGCATTAATGCCATATATTCTTTTGCAGTATATCCTCGTCATCCTTTTCACACTCACAGTCATCATGCTGATTATTCTGTCGCACTTTGGGGGTTGCGAGGAGGTAGGAATCATTTTTACAAAGAGAAGAATATCTATAGTCAGACCTATGAAGAACATTCACTATAAAAATTTAAAATACATATGTTCATACCAACACCTACTAATATTCTATGAAGACAAAAGTAAAGAAATGAACTGACATGATAACCACCACTCAAACCTTAACAATGGGATGCACACTACACACCTGTATATGCCATGGTGTCTATCATTCATGCCTTCAAACTCTGCTGCTTGTTTCCTGAGCTCCTCGAAACGTGCCTCTCGGATATGTGAAGGAATGTCCAAGTCTTCATTCTCCAACTCTTCAAGCAATTTCTGAAAGAACATCCCAATCAGACACTCTTTATGACAGCGGTTTAAATGAGAGGATATACGACTTGAATCACCCCAGGAACATCAGCTTGGAATTTAGGTAATACACTGGGTCAAAAATATGTATGTCTTGTTTTCAGTAACTAAGAAGGTATATTTATAACAAAACAAGCTAATCCTACTATTTTTTCTACTGTAGATAGTACAATATGAGCATAATTATATTTCTACTTTAAAATACAGAATCAAGATAAAAAGATTGGCTACAATGTCTAGTAGTTTCACTACTAATAGTATTACTAGTTACTTAACATGGAGAAAGCAAACAGGTAGATTAATGCATGAGTAATGGTCTTACTCTTAATCAATTTTGACATAAAAATTACTTTCACATAACCTATATATTTTACGTATTTTTTAATCAAATGAGTACATAACAAATAGGCCATAGTTTAGGATAAGCCAACATTTTCTTGTTGTTGTTGAATAAACTTTCATTCATAATACAACTTTGACAGCATCAGACAGGTCTATACACAACACAGCTACTGCAAGTCTCGTTTAAAACCAACTCACGCCCGGCTGCGTGACTTCGCCGGGAAACAGAGTCTGGCCGAGAACCTGCGTTATGAATTTAACAAGATTGTCACCCAGAGAATTAACTCTAGATGACAGGTGGACAAGGAACCTTTTGGCTTATCGAGAATCCAACCCTTTTTATCCCGCCCTTCTGAGGTATGTGTTGGTTTTATTTTTAAACATATTCACGCTACTAGCACCAACAGAATCAACAGATAATCTGGTCCATTCATTTACAGTCCTATGTGAAACCGAGAAATTTCTTATATCTAATCTACACTGCTCCTTTGCTAATGTAACTTCATGTCCTCTAGTCCTTCTATATTTCTTAACTGAGAAAAAAATATTTCTATCAATATTTTCATAACCATTCAATATTTTAAACACTTCTATCTGATCTCCTCTCAATCTCCTGGTCTCTAGTGTTGTTAAACCACATTCGTTTAGGCGTTTTTCATAACTAAAATCCCTCATTTTTTGTATCATTTTAGTTGCTGTACTCTTTCTAGCATATCTATGTTCTTCTTGTAATATGGTCTCCATGCTTGTATACAATATTCTAAATGAGGCCTAACTATTGTTTTGTACAGCGGTATTATTAGTTCTTTTTCCTTATATGCTACATTTTGCCTAATTAATCCAAGGATTTGATTTCCCTTTGAAGCTGCAATTCCGCACTGCTCTGAAACCTTCATATCAGCAGTAATGGTTAACCCTAAGTCCTTTTTTTACAGTAGTACTTAGTACAGTACCCCCCATTGTATATTGTATATCTTCGTTCCCATGTACTGTGTGGAGGCATTTACATTTCCCCAAATTGAAGAACATTTCCCATTTTTCAGACCATTTGATCAACCTGTCAAGATCATCTTGTAAATGCTGTCTATCTCCACCACGTTTAATTCTTCTAAACACTTTTGTATTATCGTCAAATGTCAACACCTTGCTTGTTAAATCATCATCCAAATCATTAATATATATTAAGAATAAGTACTGTACCACTCAAAACTGATGTCCAGTTTGAAGCCTCCCCATCAACTACTGCCCGTTGTCTTCTGTCAATCAGCCATACAGTTAATTATACCATTTCCTATGCCATGGGCCTTTAGTTTAAGCAGTAATCTTTGATGTGGCGCTTTGTAGAAAGCTTTATGAACATCTAAGTAGATGACATCTACTGGTGCTCATCTACCCACTTAGTGATATCTTCAAAAAAACATAACATTTATTAACATGACCTAAATTTGGATTTAAGCTGTATACTTGTCATATATCTAGAGAATAAAAAACGTGCATCATTCTAAAGTCGAGGCAGCTTCCAACCACCATACAAAGTGTGTCCAAGGGACGCAGGTGGACTTAAAAAATGGCATCTTTCGTCATAAAAACCTGCACTGCTGGTGGTTAGAAAATTTATTCGATGGCTTTGCATGCCGTCGTCCGCATGATAAGTGTTGGAGTTTGGACTCATTATTGATCAGAATTAGTATCTACGTTATGTTTACAATGTCCTATAACTGAGTCGGGTCTAAGAATTCTGGCGAACTGCATCTGATAACCGATGCGGTCATGCCATGACCGCCGCTTCGTCTCGGCGGCGTTCGAGAACCGGAAACCAGTGGCCAGTCGGGCCAGTAAAATATAAGAACTGGTGGCCCGAACTGGAAAAAAAGGCGCCGTGTTAATGTCGAGGCCTGCATAATTATTATCATCAGTATGGTTTGCAGGTAATGAAAGGTTTCTACTTAATGTATAAAACCAAAATAAGTCTTACGAATAGCCAATAATTGTGTTCCCATGGGTCATTTCTTTTTCAGTTGATGACAAATGAACGAGTCAGTGCTCCAACAAATGACACCATTTTTGGGGGCCATTCAGACTTAGAATGAATCAAATATATTCATTTATATGAACATTTTGTTCAATTGTACATTTTGCTAAGCTGGGAAAGTCATTTCCGTAATTAGTTAATGTGAGAAACTCAACTAAGAAGACACATTCCTCATTTCCAGCTAGTTTTTTGTGTCACCATTAAAAGTGCAGGTTTGGAACAGATTATGCACAATTTGCTGTATGTACAGGGAAACTACTTGTGATACATCGATTGGCAGTGAACATGGCAATTCGACGTAATTGCTGCGAAATTACGACAAGTTTAATTCGAAGATGAATTTTATTGTTTAAGCCGTTCTTCCCACAATAAAAAAGCAATAAGATATTAATATTATTTTAGAACTGGACCAAACCGATAAAAAAAAAATTATTTTTCTACCACCATATTTTATTATTATTTATCCATTATCCTTAACAAGTAATGAATGTCCAAAAATGTATTTATATTATTAACACATATCTGATGGTAGCATTATATTTCATTAATAGAATAATAATTTGTATTAATTTTTTTATTAAAAGAACGTATTAGTGCACAGACATACACACACGCACATACATACAAACACAATTATTGACTATTCTTATGACATATTTTGATTTTTACATTAAGTAGAAACATTTCATTATCTGCAAACCATACTGATGATAATAATTATGCCTTAATTAATCGAGCTACTTTTTAACAGAAACAATGCCAATATTACACTAACACGCCCATATACAGCTGTATAATAACGATATGTTATATTTATATTGCGCGCGAACATGCGTACAGTAATGATAGCGCCAGTGTATGGAATTTCTGTGAAGCTCGACACAATGTCAATTTTACGGTAACCGTGGAGCAGCGAATAGTTGCCGCCGTAGAAGTCGAGTTTTACTTGAGTTTGTTTTGCAAAATTTGATCGTTGTAGGAATGTAAAATAATTTGTTTTGTAACGTAGTGTGTGTATGTGTATATAAGATATGTGAGGAGAAGTTTGGCGGCTGTAGGTGGTCGTTTTCATGGTTAGGTCAGAAAATAAAAGAACCCAAACCAGTGTAACTACACTGACATCAAGCGCAAACTCAGAGAAACAAACTGGAAAGAGACTCTGAATAAACTAAGTGTGGATGAGATGTGGCAAGAACTGAACAGCACACTCTCAGACCTGGTTGACAAACATGTACCAAAGAAAGAGACAGTGACAGGAAAGAGAGTTAAGCCTTTGTGGATGAACAACGATGCAATGAGGAAAGTGAAAAAGAAGTACAACCGTTGGAAGAGATTCACTGAGACAAAACAGTAGAGACTATGTTGAATACTCACGTGTGAGAAACATTGTGACCAGTGCTGTAAGGAAAGCTAGAAAAGACTGAACGGAAGCTTGCGACAGAGGTCAGCAAAAACCTCAAGGTGTTCTGGCGCTATGTCCAAGATGGAAGAAAGGTTAAATCTGCCATGGGTGAATTTGACCTGGATGATGGCACAACAGCAAAAACAGACCAAGAGAAAGCAGACACACTAAACAAATTTTTCACAAGTGTGTTCTCACACGAAAATCTGACGGAAATTCCAACACTCGAAGACAGACATAATGGAAACCTGCTGATCAGCACTGAAATCACAGCAGAAGAAGTCCTGGCTAAATCAACCAACTTAAAGACAAACAAGTCACCTGGTCCAGACAGATGTCACCCGTACGTTCTACATGAACTGAGAAATGAACTGGTGGAGCCCCTCTTTTTGATCTTCAACAGGTCATTGAAGGATGGAGTGCTCCCAGCTCAATGGAAGACAGCACACGTAACAGCACTACACAAGAAGAACTCAAAAAGACATGCTTCCAACTACCGGCCAATCAGTTTGACATGCATAGCATGTAAGATTATGGAAAGCATTATTCGAGACCGTCTCCTGACTCATATGACTATGAGTATGTATGTCTATGAACAACATGTTCCACAAAGTCAAAGATCAGCATGGATTTAGACCAGGCAGGTCATTCACCACCCAACTCCTAGAAGTCATGGAGAATAGGAACTACCACCATTGACTCGGGCGGATGTGTAGACACAATATATATTGACTTTGCGAAAGCCTTCGATACGGTGCCACACAAAAGACTAGCAAAAAAACTAACTGCGTATGGCATCGACTGATCGAGACTAGGCCTACGCTACTGCTGCTATTATCGTTCACTTCGTTGGCTGAGGATACTAAATTGTGACTTTATCGAACAAATTAAGAAAAGATCAAAACTTTTCACAGTTGTAAATTACCTCCTCCGCTAAAGACTTGTCTTCTATGATGCTTTTTGCTTCTTCTAATGTTGCTGTGCCTGACATTTTACTGGATATTTTTGCCTAACAACATGAAAACGCTTCACAGTGATCTCGGCCTTTCGCGATCTCGGCCTGTTTCCGAGTGATCTCGGCCTGTTTCGGTGAACTCGGCCTGTGACCTCGGCCTGTGCGGCAGTGATCTCGGCCTGTTTGAGAAGTGATCTCGGCCTGTTCGGGGAGTGATCTCGGCCTTTTTATGTGAGTAATGCTAACCAGAAATAATGAAGTTGCATCCATCTGTATGTTACAATATGCAATGCAATAAAGATGTTTTGACGATCTGTCGTGATTTTATTCTTACTTCCTACCTTACCGCAAGTGCTTATCCCATGAACGGTCAATAGTTGTCCAAGTTTGAGGTCAATAGTTGCTCAAGTTTGAGCATTGAGGCTGTCTCAAGTTGTAGTTTTCTGTAGTTGTTGTCTTCCCAATTTATAATAATTTTTTTAGGAAAACCATTGTTATGCTAGTGTTGTTATTGCTAAGATCACAATTACGTAACCAATTTATTATTACAATACACAAGAATCAGCTTTAAAATATTACATGTACGTTAGAAAGGGTAGGTGTCATGGTAATTTGCTTTATAATCTCCCTTAGTTATCTTTTCATGTTAACACTATCTTTGATTTGTGTCCGTTAAGAAAGTTTGAAAGTGTGAAAGTGTAATTGGCTTGCTACTCCTGCATTGCTTCACTGAGCAAATCTTTTCATGTTGTTTGTCTTTGATTTGTGTGTTGTGAGAATGTGTTGAGGCCGTAATCAGCTCTGTACTCTTGAAATGCTTTATTGAGCAGATTTCTTCATTTTGCTTGTCTTTGATTTGTTAAGACGTGAGGAAGCCACGACAATTGGCTTGTTAAGAGTGTATTGTTTCACAGAGCAGGTGCTTTGTTTGAACGGTGTAATCATTGTATGTACGTAAGGTCGACTTGTTTACTAGTCACCGCCTGTTACCAAAAATATAGATCAGAAAAGTTAGTTGGAACTTTAGTTCAACTTCACACAGATGTCTAATGCTCAAGTTTAGGAGTTCTATGACAGAAAGTATCACATTATAGGAACACATCTAAATTTACCTCAGAAAAAGGTTACCTGATAAATATATTTTATGGGGGTCTATATTTATTAATAGTGTTGTCTTAACACAGCCAATGTTACGTTACCATTTAAAAAACATGCTAAAATATACTAAATTTCAAATACTGAGATATCATGGTAATATCTGGCAATTGCTCGAGAACACAAAACCACCAACTGCGTAGTCTTTGTTCTATACAATGTTTTCAAGGGCATAACAGCCTACATCATTGCGACCGCTGTTGGGTATAGGGAGCATCCCTTTGAGGTCGGCGAGTAGCTACAAAAGAAATCAATGAGGTGTGATCGGTTTCTTACGCCCTTGTGAGTGTCTATGTAGTTCACTAATCTATTCAGAAGGGCCGATATGGGGGTCCGCGTGGTCCATAAGATGATTGGTCAGAGTGGGCTACGAGGCTGGTTACTGGGGATATTAGACAACCGGACCAATCAGAAAAAACAGTAATTACGATTGGTCTGAATGTTCTGCACCACACAGCTTTATAAAGAGGGGAGTGTCAAGGACTAAACATTACCGGTTCCATTACAAGCGCCAGAGAATGACATTTTACTTTATTTTATGAAAGTGCGACAGTAATAGTTTACGAGTACAAGACTGTTAATTGCTTGCTTGCGGCTCTGCTTTCCCGACATGGATCGCGAGTCTTACGCGTGTCTCCACTGCCATAACGTCGTGCGTGAGCGTCAAGAGGCTCTCTTTTGCGACGGATGCAACTTATGGCAACACCGAGTGTGCGGGACAGGTATGTTGCATGCGTTATACCACACTTTTCATTGTTGATACTATAAAGAATATACCATCGAGTTGCTACTAGGCCTACAGAATATGTCCCAGACAAACGAATGGAGATTTTTTGAAGGCAATTCCACGTGACTGACGTTACAAGTTTGTAACAAGACCAAATGCTACTTGAAAATATATATTATTGGTGTACAGTTTTTGCTAGTAATTATTGGCAGGTGCTTAAATATACGTGACTGGCGCAACACAAAAAGGACATGTAGGTATTTGTTTGAAAGTTGTGACAAAGCGCTCCTCAAACTTAACATTCAACATCAAATTACTTTTGCTTTAGGAAAATACTGGTCAGTGTTCGGGCAGAGCGTCCGCACCAACAACGACGTGGAAGGGTGGCACCACGGATTCAACGCCAGGGCAAAGCAGTACATGCCGTTCTACCAGTTGACCACTCAACTGTACGAAAAAGCCTCACAGGTGAGCAATTCCACGCTATAAATGTGTCCGCTGGTGACAAGCTCTGCAATAGTCTGTGGTGGTCACTTTTTGATGCTGATATTAAATATGTACAAGGACTACCACATAATAAGGCACCATTTTTTGCCAAAAATTGTCAAAATAAGTTTTTCAGTTTGTCTTATAAATGAGTAGGTTTCTGTCACCACAAATGCATACTTATATAGTACGTATTGAACTATATGGCATAAATGGACTGTGCGTCATTTCCCCTTTAAACTTAATATAATGTCCCCATGCACATAACAATATTACATGTGACCTGCATATTTCTCAGATCGAAGGCACCAAAAAAAAAGATACCGAGACCTGCAGGGAAAGGTTGCCCAGCAATGGGACCTGTACAGAGCTGGAGATAAGACAGCAATGCAATTGCTGAAGACGTTTGCCAGACTGTACGGGCCGGTGATGCACTGAGAACGCATCCTACAACGCACCAGCAAGCTAACGGCAGCACACACGCACGCACGCACGCACGCACGCAGGCACACACGCACCTACCCTCACCCACGCACACACATCACTACATTTATGCATTGTTTTTTTATTTATGACTTGTATTGGAATTGGAATTGTTGCATGTGCTTAATAAAATACAAACTGTCTACATTATGCCTTGTGTCTTCTACAAACTAGCCCCGAATCATAGTCGAAACATTGTGCCACATGATAGGCGTCGGAACGTTATTAATATTTGGAAGCTCACCAAAACCCTTAATACCCCCTATTGTGCCAACAAATAGCATGTTATCAGTGACAAGACCAAGAAATCATTGGAAACGAAGCTCAGAGGCGCATCAAGACAAAAGGATTGGTCAATCTCAAAATCCATAAGCAGTATTCCAGTTGTCAACAGATGGTAAAAGGCGCGATGTTAGCATACTGATCTTCCCTACTACGCTACATTAAAGCATATAAATCCCGTTATTATGCAAGGCGTAGCCTATGTGTGAATTTCAATAGCACTTTGCAAGTCGCAGAAAGCCTATTCGCGGAAGTCACGACTGGCAGAATTAAGGGAAACGATTCGATTGATGTTGGCGCAAAACAAACAATGTCTCGCATCACATTTACTGTTCCCAAAGATTTGACAATACTTACACAAACAATTAAGTGACAGTTATGACCGCGTTAATATAGTTTACCGTAGCTGTAATTTGTTTAACTTAAATACGTTTAATGAAATGTTGTTGACGGGCGGAACGCCATAAGGCGACTTCAGAAAACAAAGCAACGAAAATATATCACGGAAATAAATTAAACTAACGAGGTAAAAAGTAGCGTTACCTTAGATAAAACTACTAATACTAGTAAATTAAATTGCCGATGATAATGTCGAATTGCTTATATAAATAACTAACATCACTCAAACAGGCCGAGATCACTGCCTCACATAAATAACCCAACAAAACAAAAATACGTTATAAAAAGCAGAGGTCGCTGTCGAAAATAACCATGCAACATATTGGACATTATGTAGCAGTTATCACAATACATAATACAATGTAATTATGTTGCACAAAAAACTCTGGCTCAAACAGGCCGAGATCACTGCCTATACAGGCCGAGTTCACTGCTACACAGGCCGAATTCACTGCTGCCCTGGCCGATTTCACTGGCCGACTTCATGCCGCTATCGTTTCTGGTCAACAATATACCCCCGAACAGGCCGAGATCACTCCTCAAACAGGCCGAGGTCACAGGCCGAGTTCACCGAAACAGGCCGAGATCACTCGGAAACAGGCCGCGATCACTCGGGCCGAGATCGCGAAAGGCCGAGATCACTGGGTACCATGAAAACACACGCTATTTTGAAAACTATTGCGCCACCTTGCGAATTACAAAACGATATTACTGCCCTCTGTTGATTATTTTGGTACTATAATGTTCCTTGCGGAGTCGAGAACTTGTGCAGGAAGGGTAGGTCCGGTGAAAGCACTGGCATCCGAATGGGGAGAGGGGGTTAGGGGCTGAGACTCCAATATTAAGAGGGTAGCCTTAGCCCCCATTATTTTGTTCATTTGGTAGATGTTTTGGTGAGCGTCGTAAGAGTGCAACCTCCGAGGTGAAACGACACCATATCTTGTGGTAGATCCTTGAGAATCTTTAACTGCATTCCCGTCCCTGTCTTCCGATGTCTTGTCAGCAGCGAAGTGTTAAAGCCCCGGTTCAGAACCTAATATTCAACTCGTTCCGACGCCTACGGAAAGGATTTTCTCTCACCCCCCCCCCCCCCCCCCCACCCCACCCCCCATCCTTCCAACACTAGTCGTAGCATTCATATCGTCACGAAACTGTTAACTAGTTTTAGAAGGATTCTAACAGTAGTGATGTTTATACCTCTCGATTCGTGATTGATCCATTCAGTAGGGTTTTCTGTCAGGGTTGTTGTTCCCTTAGCCATAAGTGTGTATGTCCCATTGTCACGAGAATCGGGTTCAACAGGGTCACTACGAGAAAGTACAGTCGAACTTGCTAAGAAGAGAATGCGTATCCACCAGCGTTCGACCTTTACCCTAAAATTGTGCTGGTCAGCCGGACCAGCAACTTCAAAAAGTTACTGGTCCGGCAGCAAAGTTACCGGTCCGCATTTTACCAGTGGCCTGCTATTGAAAGAAATGCACAGTTGTACTACCAACTACTACATATGTCAGACAGGTGTTTTCCATGATAATATGTACACATACAACGCGATTTTAGGTATCAGCAGACTGGTAATGTTTAGGTAACTGGTTTCAGACTTATTTCTACAATATTTTTTTAACTAACTGCGAAAAACACAGATTTGGGAAATTGTCCTTAATTTTATTTAATTGAAACATGCAGGCGACAAACACTGGCAGCCAACCATTCATGAGCCAACTTTGTGAAAAGGTCATTAAGAATCGCAGTCATGGTCAGCGGCAACAACAATGATATAATCACTGCAAGATCTTAGACATTAGTTATGAATCTTCTGGCTCGAACCACCAGATACATAATTAATGTCCGACAAGTCAGAGTCGCTGTCACCAGCGCGACCGTCTACATCAACGCCATCACTTGGGCCAGCAGCCGTGGCTTCCAACTGGTCCATGTCTTTCTTTCCTTGGTTCTCACTACCGTCAACCTGTGCTTCAAACAGAACCACAAGAGAACCATACTATTCTGGGTCCTGGTCACATGCGACTTCTTACAGAAAGTGTTCCATTCATTATGCAACCACATAAATTGGGCCAGCCAGGTGTCTCGGAAATGTCAATGACACGTGTCAGTATCGTAGGCCCGATCTTTTTTGCATTTTTCCAAGTTTTTTCCAGCAGATTTTGGATTGTGGCCTTTTCTCAAACAGGTTCGAAAGGCATAGCCCGTGTGGATATGCTGATGGTGGCGCCAGTGATGATGCTTCGTTTTGGTTTACCAAAATGAGTAAATTACCCTACGTTCGTTTCGGGTGTTTTTTTTACTGTAACAACCATTGTAACGTGCGCGCTCCATCCTCGCGCGCCAGGGGTCGCTGCTGCTGATTACGTCAGTGCCAGCCAGCAGTACCCCTGGCTGATCGCTTTGCGAAACTCTGAATTTAAGCTCAGCCTATGAAATTGCTCACTAGATCAATGTATCTCGGCAGGTCAGGTGGTCATAATAAAACTAATTTCAACTAACCGTGGCTCGTGTTACATGCAATATTTAGGAAGTAGAAGCAATTATTTGAATACACCATACCGCTCAGCTGCTCGTGCTAATGGGCGAACGGGTCATTATATATTGGGATTCCCAGAAGTCGTTTATCCGTCTTCAAATTGGGGCGGGTATTTGCGCTGTTCTCATGGGTGATGCAGTCACGACTGGCGAAGTCAATTACTAGTTTGACTCGGCTAACTTCCGCACTTCGCGTAGGGGATCAACCAGGGCTAGTTTTGCATGGCTTGCGAGAATGACGCGCTGTGCTGGCGTTGCGTTTCACGTTAAAATAAATTGAGCAATATCGAGCGTAAAACACATTTTTGTAAAGAGCGTCTTCAGGTGACCAGTCTTGACAACACACTGATGCGTACAGCTGTACAACGTTGCATAATATCCCCAAAAATTAAAAGTAGACGGTCACACGGACCAGTAACTAAAACAGTTACTGACCCGACAGCAAAGTAGGTGGTCAATGACCACCGGGTCAGCGTATATATTTCGAACGATATAGACCCGGGGGCTATATCGCCACATCACTAAAACCATATGACCTCTAGATGTTGTAGACGACATTTGCCTACTATAACATACACACAAACAGACGCAGACGAACTGGAATGTCTTTGCCAAGTGAAGACTAGCTCTGTAACCTTCACAAGGTCACAACTAGAAACTGTCGGGCTGATCAGGTGAGTGATCTTGGAGCAGTATGTTTGGAGCCGTGGAGGTGCGTGCAATGTGCCCACTTCGTGTGCGTACGCTCTGCCGCTCACAACGCCGTGTTCCAGCTATGGTAAACAAATAAAACCACTCCTGTTGTTGCGTGTTTCTACTTGGATGATTTCTCAGAATTTGCACCAGAAGTGGGGCACCCTCAAATCACACCTACGTTGTTTCGCGTCGCGTCTTATTCAACAGTTTCAATATTATGAGTAAAAGGAGCCTGTAGTCACCACCGATACATATGAATGAGGTATCAATTGAAAGCACGGTATATGCTTGTTCTGCAGGTGTGCTACAATTAGTTCTATCTGCATTATTTCACGACCTACGTAGCTGTATTTGACAATACCAAAATTGCGCACGAAAAAACGTTTGAAAAAAGACAAATCAGTGTCTTTCCGTTTATGTGGCAAGAACATGGATGTAAATACTGGTCCAAATGACACAACATTAAAAAGCAGTCTTACTCTGCTAAGATATATAACCAATTTCATATAGGTATGACGTCTTGAAGCCGCGAAATTGTATTTTAACGTATGAGATGGTCACATGCAGCTTAGTAGGTCGTGACATAATGCAGGTAGAACTAACTTAAGCATTCCTGCAGAGCAAGTATACGTCAAGCTTTCATTTGAGACCAAATTTATATGTATCGGTGGTGGCCAAGCCGTGGCTAGAGCATCGGACTCTCGACTGAGAGCATCCGGGATCGAATTCTGTACTACCATGTCGAACCTTGGGCAAATTCGTTAAATCTACATTGCTCCAGTTCACTCGGCTGTATGAATTTGTCATGACGTACTTTATGGATGCCCCTAACCAATACTAAATAATACCAATTAATACCAATTAACTGTTTCAATAACAGTACTGGTATTAATTAAAATGCGCAATACTTAATCCTAAACACCTCCCGAATACTACCAGTATGACATGTCATTCACTTATAACAATATGAAAACAAATCCCCTGTCCTGACACCAGACACCAAGGTAGACGTTGACTTCTTCTTGAAAGGTTCTCTTTCTCTCTAGAAGTAGAAAAGATTGTCAACTGTTATGCGTAGTAACGACACAACAATCACACAGTATACGATATACGAATATTGCACTCACACGTAAAACACATACCCAATAATTTTAGGATGGATTTATTCGCGGGCTTTGTTTTTCTTTTGCTCTCAGAAGCTGGACGTATTCAAAAGGAAGGTAGCTCCTATGCTAATGACTGCTACTTACACTGTTAACAGGGGTTTCCTAGAAATTAAATATTTATGATTTTAGATTTCTCCATGTTTGTAGTAATTGCCTATTTTACACAATACAACAGTTATCGACATAATTTCTTGGATATATCATATTATTAAAATTTCTGCTACCAGTTCAGCTTAGGCATAATGCACATGTGAACCGACACGGCTATGTCAAATATGTTTCGTTTTAGACTCGGCTCAATTCAAGTTGACATTCATTTCTCTTCGCATCGGCTCTGAGCAGCTGAGCGGTATTGTGTATTCGAATAATTGCTTCTACTTCCTAAGCATTGCATGTAACACGAGCCACGGTTGGTTGAAATTAGTTTTATTATGACCACCTGACCTATATATATGATAATCGGCCAGGACTGTAGAGTATTTGACAGCCGCGCGGATATCGAAATCATAGTGCTCTCGTCTCGAACAAAGCTCTCCACTTTGGGGTGGC
>OZ023212.1:15130142-15155142 GCA_963995525.1 Escarpia spicata
TATTGGAATAATTGCTTCTACTTCCTAAGCATTGCAGGTAACACGAGCCACGGCTTGTTGAAATTAATTTTATTATAACCACCTGACCTGCCGAGATCTTCTGAACTAGTGGGCGATTTCATAGACTGAGCTTAAATTCAGAGTTTCGCAAAGCGATCAGCCAGGGGGTACTGCTGGCTGGGTCTGACGTTATCAGCAGCAGCGACCCATTGGCGCGCGAGGATGACCGAGGCGGATCAAAAGATTGCATGGCTCTTATCTGTTCGCGGTAGGTCAGAGTTCAATACTAAACAACGTTTCAGTGAAGGAGCTTGTTGCAAGCCACCAACGTCACCTATAAGGCGTCGCCTGCCGGGGGAAGTTGACAGCTTACATCCCAGACAGAGCGTTTGAAACAGTTTAGGGTTTGTGGTTGACCGCACGGCACACGCCCATGTTGGATTAAGGTTAATGTCCGAGTACGGACTTGTGTGCGACTAGAAGAACCGACAGACGAGTGCAATTACACAACTCCGGTTTCAAAGCTCCGACAGTTTCGCCTTGGCGTTTAGGGCACATGTATCATTGTTTTGATTTAACTGCTGGTTCATGGTATACGAATAAATTGTCCTTCAGGTTGAATATGACTGTCTCTTTTCTCCCTCTTCTCTGTGTCTCTCTCTCTCTGTGTCTCTCTCCCTCTCTCTCTCTCTCTCTCTCTCTCTCTCTCTCTCTCTCTCTCTCTCTCTCTCTCTCTCTCTCTCTCTCTCTCTCTCTCTCTCTCTCTCTCTCTCTCTCTCTCTCTCTCTCTCTCCCTCCCTCCCTCCCTCTCTCTCTCTCTCTCTCTATGTAAATGTAAAAAACAGTCGTTATTAAATACTATATCCAGCACTGCTAATTAAAAACCGTGAATTCAAAAGCAGTATACTTGGTACCTCTGCTTTATTTTATTTATGCAATTTATCTGTTGTAAGCGAACTCTACGTCAGATCGATTGTTGCATTCTTAATTAGTAAAAAAATCCGCTGTGCGTGATGATTAATATGTTTTTAAATTAGACGTGACATTTGTACACAAACCGCAACATGTGTTTTTCTGCGATGCATGAACGAAATGTATAATCTCTGGCACTAATTAGCAGGTCTGAGTTCTTAGCAATTGTGTCGCAAAAGAACATGTAAAAATGGCACATATGCCAAAACGGAACCTACAAAAGTCATACAAAGATTCACGCAGAAAGTACAAATTATTTTTGTTGCTAAAGTGGTAATAATAATAAATGAATTACCTATTCAGCGCCAGTATCCTCAGAGAATCCGAGCTAAGTGGCGCAACAAAACCAAAGGATTCAGCATTCTCGTACTCGTGTGCTAGGCAAAAGTCGTCAACAAATGGATGGATGTGCTAGGTAATGATCATAAAAAGAAGGACAGACACGGAAACGTGTCTAATTTGTTTTATTAATCACATTAATAAAAATAAGCACCTGCCGAATATCATGTAATGCAGTGCGCGAAGCTGACAAGGAGTCGTGTGGAGCGCAGTAGCGCAGCGCTAAGAGCTCCGGACTCTGGACTGAGAGAACGCGGGTTCGAATCCTGTGAGGCGGTGTCGAAACTTGGGCAAATTCGTTCACTGTACATTGCATCAGTTCACTCAGCTGTATGAATGAGTACCTGGCTATAGCATGTTGCGGATATTTATGTACGAATAGTCTTCGTGCATTAATTGCAGCGTGGCTGAATGCTTCCCAGAGATGTCGCGATGGTGTTCGATTGAACAGGTCTGCCAGGGAGTAAAGGGTAACGCTCTTTGAGCAGTCCTGAGGAATGGATACTGTGGTATATAAGAACTTACCTTTTACTCTTAGGCTAAACTGTCCACAAACATTTGTTATTGCTTTCTTCACATGTCCAACTCTAGGGCGTTGTCGCATCGTATATAGTTGTTCTTGTTTGTCGATAACAGATCACACGTTGCGTTATATATATATATATATATATATATAACATATATATATATATATATGTATATATTTATATGTATATATATATATACATATATATATATATTATACATCATCTAGTGTTTGTCCTGGCAAAGGCACCATGCAAGTGCGAAGGACGTACGGGTTTTAATGTCTCTTCCGGAATATACTAACAAAGTAGGGTCAAAGAAATTGTTCAGCTCCCAAACGGCAACAGTTGGATTCCATCTCCGTCCTCTCGATTGACAGTCCGGCGCTCTAACTTCTAGGCTACCGTGCACTTGTTCGCCTTCACGTGTTACACGGTTCGTCTTGATAATGTGAAGCAGCTTACTGCGATTAAATCAAGTCGCAAAAACCTTTTTTGACTATTATATTGATATTTGAGATAGAAAACAACTACGCCCCTACAAATAATGTTACCAGTATTAATATTTGCCCACAAGGTCTAGTGCTGACAATGTAATTAAGAAGTAAATGAAAAGGTGAGATTGTTTATTATAGCGCAGTATTCTGTCCTTAGGACTGATATAAGCGCTTTACAATTCACTCGCTGGCAGACCTGTTCATTCACATACCATCTTGATTTTTTATAAGCATTCAGCCACATTGCAATTAATGCTCGAAGACTATTCGAAGGTGATTACGTGCAGAATGCTTCGCTACTTTTCCTATAGCATTGTATTTTACATTATATATATATATATATACTCACACATGCACACCCACGCACACACACACACACACACACACACACACACACACACACACACACACACACACACACACACACACACACACACACACACACACACACACACACATTGTGAAACAAGCAAAATGATCTGGCTAGTTTTTCGAGGGTGTCGATAACCCCCCACCCCCTCACCACGGAGTAACGCGGGCTAAAACTTGGTAGCAGCAGACGTAATTAATTCGCGTTACGTTGACGCCCGCTTTACGTTGACCAGCTGCGTCCAACTAACGTCATTTCGCGAGTTCGCCGACCCAAAGACCGGGTGTAAGCCCACCCAGAGGCAACAACAAAATCGTACGACTTGTCGACTAGTCTTGTGGTTGGCGTGAGAAAGGAAGTTGAAAAAATGCCAAATTATCTTTGACACTAAAGAACAACACCTCCAGAATGTGTGGCTATTCCGAATATAGTGTTACGGCGATCGGAGGTGGGCGAGTCATATTACGAAATACGATATAGATGTCTAGGTCTACCATTCGAAGATGAATATAAGTAATCTTTGCATTTTTTTCTGCCGTCCAATATATTTTTGTAATCCATACTATGATGAAATGCTGTTGTTCCAATAGATGGTGATATTTCTAATATTTCACAATATTCACACATGATCAACTGATGTTTGGAGAACCCGTGGCTCTTCAATTAAGTAAACGTAATGGATGCCGGTTAGTAAAAGGTTGTTGGTAATGTATATCGTTAAATTGCTCGATTCCAAAGTCAATGTGCTGACATTTAAACGAGTTATACATTTCACACAGATATATGCAGTTCTAGGTATGTCTAGTTGGCGTAGATTCATAGTAAGTCCTATACATTATATAATGTACAGGACCTACTAATAAGGGAATCATATCAATTTATACAATCGTGTAGATTGTTCTAATAATAATAAAGTATCATTACCATCAACACCTTTAAATAATTCGTTACGACATATTCTTCAATATACACCTGCATACGTTTCCAAAAAAGTAATTGTATTCGATTAATAATGACAGCAAATTCAATTCTAATAATGTGCGCTTGATTTCGTTTGTACAAATTGTTCCTCGTCTCCTGAACTAAATCTTAATTAGTGGATCGAGTCGGAGGCCTGCACGCAACACATATCGTGCACATTCCGCCGGAAGCAGCACTGGGCCGGGAGGTCGCTTGGCGCAGTCAGCCGGTCAACGTAACCGGCTCCTCACTGCGACGACGCTGCCGTGTGTGTTCGGGGACGACGTCAACACACGCCGTCCACCGCCGTCCATCGTCGTCCAACGCCGTCCACCGCCGCCCACCGCCGTCCACCGCCGCCCACCGCCGGCCTGGTGGAGGACGCGACACGTACCATCTGGTGCTGCAGGACATGTTGTCACTCGACGGAATGGCGTAGATCAGGATTATCTAGTTCGAAATGTATGTTTATGTTTCAGTAGTATTCTGAAACTCCTGATTTCCGGGTAATGTCACTATAATATACATAGATTGGCTGCGTCTGCAATGCTATCGATTTGGCATAAGGAGAGGAGGACCAAGAGAAACATGAACAGAAGAGGAAGACACAGTGGTTGACGGTCTTTTTTACGACGATGTGTACGCGTCTGTGACATAACTATACTACTTATTTGTCAGTCTGACCTCGATATCCCCATAATGCCACGTGATATTCACATAATGGGTGACCTCCAGACCTAACGTAATCAGAACGTGATGGCCACGTCGCGATTAGGCGCAGTTTAGACTTCACGCTCCTAGAACGCATTGAAGACATTGCGACTCAATGAGGTCTCGTCCTCACCAAATCAAAAGGTGTTCGATGGGTCGTCATTAAGTATGGCGTCGACCTTAATAAAAAAATTAATAAAAAAAAATCTGCAAATTGGACAAACAAAAATATATAGAAGCCAAGTGTAAGAAAATAGAGGACTGTATTGCAGAAAACCGAAACCAAGAAATGTTTAACGAAATAAAGAACATGACAGGTAAATTCCAGCCCAGACTCGGTGTCATCAAAGATAAAAATGGGAAAACTCTGCAGACACAGTCAAAAGCTGGAAAGAATATTGTGAAAATATGTACGCACGAGATGGAGATAACAACGACCCCCCTGATATGGGAAACGAAAACCAAGACGAGGACGATCTCGAACAATTAAGAGGTGAGGTGAAATGGGCCATTAATAGTCTAAAAGATGGAAAAAAAGCCCTGGGTGCGACAACATACAGGCAGAAATGATAAAAGCAGCGGAAGAAGAAGGAATAGACATATACCATTCACTATGTAAGAAAATATGGAAACGTGGAAAATGGCCAGACGACTGGAAGAAATCAATATACATCCCATTACCAAAGAAAGGAGACATACAGCTATGCTCCAACTACAGATCCACATCACTCATCAGCCATGCAGGCAGAATATTGCTGAAAATCATAATGAAAAGAATGCAAGATAAAATGGAAATGGAAGTGAGCAGTATACAGGCAGAAAAAACAGAGGCACGAGGGACCACATATTCAATCTGAGAATGTTGATTCAGAAATTCAGAGAGATAAATAATGATCTAAGAATATGCTTCATCGACTATTCCAAGGCTTTCGACTGTGTGAATCATCAGATGATGTGGAAAACGCTCAGCGACATGAACTTCCACCCAAAGATAATCGCCCTCTTGAAATCACTTTATAGCAACCAACAAGCAGTAGTCAGGCTGGAAAACACAACTGCAGAAACTTTTTCAGTGGAAAAAGGAGTAAGACAAGGGTGTATTTTATATCCATACCTATTCAACCTCTACACAGAAGACATAATGAGAGATGTAGAATTAGATGACAGAAGTACAAAATACGATGAAGTGAATATTCATGGACATAGAATCAGAGACCTACGATACGCAGACGATACCGCACTCCTGTCCACTACAACAATCGGCCTAACAAACCTAATCATGTCTGTAAAAGAACACAGTGAGAAAAAGGGCTTGTTACTTAATGTGAAGAAAACAAAGATCATGGACACTGACATTTGCATTGAGAAAACAGAAATTGCAATCAACGGGGAGCAAGTTGAAAATGTGAACCACCACGAATACCTTGGAGCAAGACTACAAGGAGACGGCAAGATATCATCAGAGATCAGAAGAAGAATAGCCATAGCAACGCAGAAACTAAATAATCTGAAAAATGTATGGAAAGGACAAAACATACCAACAAAGATAAGAATTATACGAGAGCGAAACGTCGACACTGAACAAAGAAGACATGAGAAGAATATAATCGTTTGAGATTAAATGTTACAGAAAAGTCCTAAGAGTGCCATGGATAACAAGAACAACCAATGCAGAGATCCTTAAACAATTAAACATAAAGAACTGCCAACTAGTGTATAGAATAAGAGGGCTAAATCTGAGTTATTTTGGCCACATTAAAAGACATAATTCCTTAGAGAAAACAGTCCTAGAAGGCAAAGTGGAGGGAAAGAGAGGAAGGGGAAGACCAAGATGGGAGCAGGACATCAGCGACTGGTTGGAAGAAGACATCTTGAGAGCAGGGAGACGAACGGCAGACAGAGCAGCGTATCGTGGGGATCATCCGGGCAGCTACGTCTCGCAGAGATATGCTAAACTGAAGAAGAAGAAGAAGAAGTCGACCTGACTTTGAGTTAGACAGAAGGTGATTACTATGTTGTGATTGGGTGCGGTCTCGTCCTTACCTACGCAGAACGTGATTGCGCCTTCATGAGTTAGTGCGGTCTCGATTTCACATTACCAGAAAGTTAGTGTGACGTCATGATTGGGAGCGGTCTCCACCTCACTTAGACAGAATGTGATTGCGTCTTGACGGTGTGTCATTTTGTAATGTCGCGTTGCTCCGCAACAAAGACGTGTCAGCGTCACCATAGAATATAACTTATATGGAATAGATATCTGATCTCTACATAAATTCTTAAATGGGCAGACAATACTGAACAAAACACTGCATTGCATAGTGAAATGAAAGAAACATGGTAACGTTATTTAGCATTGCGATGTGGTATGTAAATGTGAATTGTATGTAATAGAACGACTTATTCAGATGCTACACAATGACTTTAAAAAAGCAACATAAGGTAGCACTGTAAAGTGGTAATGTGACGAGAAGATAAATAGTATGAACGGCTTGTTGTTGTTACGTTACGTACTAACGTGAAATTGATATGATGTGACGTCGCCTTGCAACTTAAACCATAAACGTTCATGACACATCAATATGAGGATTTTTGTGACTTCGTGTAAAATGCTGACTGCTGTGCAAACGTTACTTTGCAATCTTCTCAGCAAAACTGGCATATGTAACAATATCCAAATGCGAAAAATAATACAATACAACTGAAGATATTTAGTCAGCAAAATATATAACTTTGCAAAAAACGAACGATAAAAACTAGCGGTTGGATGGGAGACTAACATTTAACAAATTTAAAAGTCGTTCTCTTACATAATGTGCATGCATGGTAGTTGTTTTATTGATTCTAATGTGTTGTGTATGTGTTGTGTACGCGTGTGCACATGTAGTCATGCAAGCAAATTTAGTAGTTGTATTTGTATTAACTGTATTACTCATTTATACTACATTAATCTAGTTGCCATACGTAGCATTGTAGTATATTGCACATGACGTTGTATTTGTGTAGCATATGGTGTTTGGCATAATTTGAGAATCCTCTGAAACTATGGGTCACTCACTATCTTGTCTTTCACTAAATCAGGAATATTATTTATAACATGAGGTAGGTTATGTTTAAGACACGTTTTTAGCAAATTCATGATTAGTTCTGAAAGTGTGTAGTTCAGTTGTTCTCCGAGTGTCATATTTGTGTGTGCTATTTGTAATAATAATTTTAGCAAGTCTTCTACTTTTAATATATTGAGTTCTTTAAAAAGCAGTTCTGTATGTGAATTGTATTTGCTTAATGTTATAATTCGTACTGCTTTCTTTTGAATTAGAGTTAATCTGTTTCCTTGGTATCCCCATATCATAATACAATAATTAATATGAGATAGTAGCAGTGCATTATTTTAAATAATTTTTATTTCTACAGGTAGCACATGTTTTAATTTCAATATTTGTATAATTTTGGAACACTTGTTGGATATTTTTTCAGTGTTTTTTTTCTCCATATTACGTTAGTCTCTAGAGTTAAACATAGACAGTTAAATTATTCTACTCTCTCGATGTTTATATTATCGATTTTTTTTTAATAAGCTCTGTATAGGTTTGCTTGACATTTGGAAGGTCATATATTTAGATTTACTTTTATTTAGTGACACCTTATTAATATTAAGCCACTCAATTATTTTGAGGAGTTGTTAATTTATTACAGAGTATATTCTTCTATAACGTGCTTTATCACAAAAATGTAAATTGTGCTAAATAAAATGGTATCATCATCATATATTATAAACTTAAACATTTGGCTTGCTTGTGAAAAGTAATTTATGTATGTAGTAAATAACAGTGGTCCAAGGATGGACCCTTGTGGTACACCTACTTTTATAGGTAACATATCGGATGTAGTATCTTCAAATTCGGTGTACTGCTTTCGGTTGCTTAAATAACGTTTGAATAAGAGAAGAGTATTTCCATATATGCCATAAATCTTAACTTGTTTAGTAATATCGAATGGTCAATAGTATCAAAGTCTTTGGAAAGGTAAAGAAAAATACTAATTAGTAATTTATCTTTGTCCATTTGAGTAATTATTCTATTAACTAGTTCGCGTGATGCATATTCTGTTGAATGGTTAAATCTAAATCCGTACTGATTATCATAAAATAGCTGAGAATCAATTAAATAACTGATTGTGGATTATTTTCTGTAATACTTTAGAAATAGTTGGAAGGAGAGAAATAGGCCTGTAACTTTATAATAGAGTTGGGTCATCCTTTTTGAAAATTGGTACTACTTTTGCAATTTTAAGGTTATCAGGAAATATGCTTGTATTAATAACTTGATTAAATACTAAGGTTAATTATTTAAGTATTGCTGGTTCAATTATTTTTAGCAGTTTTGATGAAATGCCATCAAATCCACTGCTGTATTTGTTTGGGAGATCATTTATTGCTTTCCTTACTGTTTATTCATCAACATTCTTAAATTTAAGAACAGATCTAACAGTTGCATTTAAGTAGTGGTAATAATTTTTGTTTCCTTTATATTTAATGCCTTCTACAATAGTTTGACCTATATTAGTAAAATAGTTATTGAATTTGTTTGCTATTTCTTATTTATCTGTTATGCTAGTACCATTTATGTTAATGGTTGATGAAGATGTGTCCTTTATTTTATTTTTGAGAGAATTTCTTTTATTGTTTTCCATGTATTTTTTACATCTTTTTTTGATCGTGATTCAAAGTAGATTTGTTTAGCTGCACGGATATTTCTTTTTAAAACGGTGTTATAAGTTCTGAGATTAGTATTAAGAATCTCGTAGTCTGGTAAGTTAGGGTTAGACATTTTTAATTGTTTATAAAGTATGTCACGATATATAATAGATTTGAGCAAACCTTGAGTGATCCATGTGGATTTTTTTATGTTTGTATTTATTACATTTAATTATTTTAGTAGGCATGTACTTACTTTTAGCGTGCATGATTTCATCATTATATTGTAATTTAGGTTGGGATCTTCATTTTGTTGTTTATGTAGTTTGTTGTATAATTTATGATAAACAATTTCAATATTGACTTTCTGCATGGTTTCAACATTTTGTATGTTAATTTTTACAAATTTAGGAGGAAGTTCAGCTTTAACTATAGTGTCTATTATTAACAAATAAGGTTGATGGTCTGAGAAAGTATTTGTGAAAATCCTAGCAGTACTTTCTAATATAAAATTATTTAGTGAGCAAAAAAGTTATCCATTAGTGTTACGTTGGTTCTCATAAAACGATTTGGGAATGTTATTTGGGGGTAAAGACTATGTGATGTTAAATTATCAAAAAATCACTGTATTTTCTGTTATCATTTTTTAAAGTAAGTTAGTGTTAAAGTCCTATGCCATAATGACATTATTATTATTGCTGTTTTCTAGAGACGATAACACTGATGAAACTTCATAAATAAATAGTGTAATATTTTCGTGGGATGACCTTGGTGGTCTATATATATATATATTTCCAATGGTCATTTTCTTTGATAAACCATTTCCAGTTACTATAATTATTAACACTTCCCAATTTTCGTATGTATTAAGATTCATTTTTATTTCAGATTTAGATTGATCATCTACATATATTTATAACCCTCCTTTGTCGCTACATATTTTCCCATGTGTTATACAATCATACGCGTCTAAGCAAAATTGAGAGAAGTCATCATTATCAGCTTTCCACGCCTCCTGTAAGCATATTACACTGAATTTAAAGTTATTTCTACGTAGGTCCTCTATGAATATTTCAAGTTAATTACATGTTGTATTTTTAGACTGAACGTTAGAGCTTAGAATAGTAAAACTGTTTTGTGTTTTTGTTTGCTAGGTTGGTGAATTTATCAATGTCATAGTAGGAAGAGCTGTGTATTACTTGTGGTTCGTTGTTTGCATCATTTGTATCTAAGACATTCCATAGGTTGTTTTGATTACCTCCTAAGTAGGAGAGGAAAGCCTCATCAAACATTACTGAGCCTGCGTTTACAGAAATGGTCATACTTGTGCTTAATAATATTAACGTAATGATGTATATATAAAATTGCTAAGTGATACAAATGATTACACCGATAGCTATGAGTATTGTTACTTGCGTACAACAAAAGAGTGATACACGTACTGTAAGTAGGTGGATGAGGCGAGGAAGACATATCGTTTAAAAGAAAAAAAACAGTCAGGCCTACTAGTTGCATTAATGGTAAAAACGGCACAATAACGACTGCCAATGAAGAGAGAGAAAAGTACATACACATTTGGCATTATACATTTTGTAGTCATAACAACAGTAGGCAAACACAATATATATATATATATATATAATAAAAAGAAAAACGTGCATTAGAATGCATGGCTGGTCTTCCAATTGTCTGTGGAACTCAAATTCAACGATAGCAAAACGAGTAACCTGAAAAACACCGTTTTCGAGCAATAATAAACAAATTGTTGTTCATATTCTTTAAATACTCCATATTTTGAATGTAAAATGTTGACGGCAAGATTGAAGCTGCAGCAGGGAGGTCAACCTAATGTGTATCCCATTAAATCAAAAGCTCGTGTTTTTATTCGTTCCTATTCAAATGTTATAGCAGTTTTAAAAAGGTGATATGCCTGTTGAAAACTACCGAAATGAAAGTTAAACAATTTCGCTTGCATCAACTTGCTAAATACTTGTTTTATTATTAAACTATAACATTGCAAATTCACATTGACACGTGGCGGACGGCCAAAGCGAGACCTATTATTGCTCTCAAGGTAACCACTGCAACACACGGAATCCTATATGCAGCGCACCCTTAGACAGTTAATCAATAATGACATATATAGCTCCAAGAGGCACACGTAAAAAAACGTTCGCGTTGGAAAATCAGAGTCGTGCACGAATGCAAAAACCTCTTAACATGCTGTAGCCGTGAGTGACATCAACTCTGCACGCAAACTACGTCAAGAGGTTTGCAGGCATTTCGTTGATGTGGTTGCCGGAGTCGGTGTCGAACCGATTTCACAAGATTTAACATGTTTGCCATCTAAAGTCACACGATCCAGATGGCAATTACATGTGGACACGGAATCCAAAGGTTGGTTGAGTCCAACAAAGTTTAAAGTTTTTTCGCTCGTGTCATTTCAAATTAATTTTGTTAAAAGTTTAACCTATCTGTATCCATTACCAGTGAGTTTTTAGAACTTGTCTTATATAGATTTGATGAAATCATCAAATGAACTACCTACGGAATACTGGACCAAGCATTAATTCAACCGATTCTCTACCTTTTGCCATCGTCACTTGAGTGCACACGATATGATTGCGAACACGTTTCTGTGTTGATGTTGTTGATTTTCCTTGCTCTCTAGCAAACAGGTTATTTCGGTTGAAGGCTAAATGTTGGGTTGACATTTTGTGTTTGGTAGTTTACCAGTGGTAACGACCAAAGTCAATTATGTCGATCAATTAAGCACATACACGCACTTTTCTATTAAGTAGACTACGAACATTAAAAAAAAATATTCACACATTAGGGCCTACATATGGAGATAACAAATCGGATTCGCAAAGGGCTAAACCTGAGGAAGCAACTTTAATTGAAATGTACCGCGGTCAGGCAGATATTTATACTTCGTGTTTTGAGCATATCCACACTGCGTCTAGATGTCTAGTTCAACTACAGCCCTCATCTTTAAAAAAAACTGCTACAGGTTTCGCAACACACTGCTTGTCACCAAGGACGTCTTCATTGGAACACCCCCTTCAACTACACCCGGATAACTGGTTTCGATCGTGATTATGTTGTATCACAGTCCCTGGCCTGGTCTTTGCAAGCCACATACACTCGAACCATCTCTGCCATGGTCGCTGTGTTTGATTTTTCGGGCTAAGTAACGCTACTCACTGGAGAGATACACAAAATACATTAACAAAAATAAACAACTGAAAATATGAATAAACGCCTTAAGCTTGCTACAAGATCATGCAAATTGCATGCTTGCTTGTTTGTTCGTGTTTTTTCGTTCTATATTTGTATTTAAAATAGGAAGGATAATTTACGAACGCCCAGTACTTAAACCTTGCATATAAAGCAGCGTCGAAAAGACGATAGCTTTGCAGACATCCAAATTTCTGGTCATCGGCCTAACATCTCGAACTTTGCGCGCTCTGGAACGTATATAGGCCTGTTTACACAAAGAGAAGCATGGGAATGCACACTATCTACAATAAGGTTAACCTCTGTCCTTAAGGCACGTCGACGAACTTACTGCACGCGCCTACTACAGCTGCAAAATTGACCGTAAATGAACAGGAGACATACTTCAATGAATTGATTGAAGCGAGGGCAAGTGCATTGGGATTAGAACGTCGCTCTCTCGATGGAGAAGGACGCTGGTTGGAAGCTCTTGTTGCTGTTTCGAAGTTTGCACAATTATGGTCACTCTACATGCAGGGGCGTAGAAGAATAAGACAGCAACAGAATGCTGGAATATTTTAAAGAGTGAAATTGAATGCATCATCGTCAAATTTGTTCCCTTAAAAACACGGGAAACGGTCCAAAAAGAAACACTTATCGAAAGAAGCCATTAACAAAATTAAGTATAAAAAATGATGTGGAAGTCATATATACGTACTGGAAATGACGAAGACTACAACATTTATAAAGAAGCACTAAACCAAGCTACGGGCTATGAAAGATAATAAATCACCTGGAGTGGATGGTATTCCACCCAAACTACTATTGGAAATTGTAGAACAAATTAGCATACCGCTTGCAACAGTTTTCAACTTGTCATTAGAAGAGGGAGTGGTTCCTTTAAAATGGAAAGAAGCAAACATTATACCGTTATTTAAAAAAGGTTCGAGAAACAAGTCAAATAATTATAAACCAGTTAGTTTAACATCGGTGATTTGTAAATTATTAGAAAGACTAATTAAGATCACATTGTGGATTTTCTTGTTAAACATAACTTGATAAACCCATCTCAACATGGGTTTCTAAAAGCGAGGTCATGCTTAACAAATATGTTTATCTACTTAGATTTTCAAAAAGCTTTCGACAAAGTGCTACATCAAAGATTACTGCTTAAACTAAAGGCCCATGGCATAGGAAATGGTATAATTAACTGGATAAAAAAATGGCTGATTGACAGAAGACAACGGGTAGTTGTTGATGGGGAGGCTTCAAACTGGAAAACAGCTTTGAGTGGGGTTCCACAGGGATCAGTACTTGGACCTATATTATTCTTAATATATGTAAACGATTTGGACGATTATATAGCTAGCAAGGTGTTGAAATTTGCAGATGATACAAAAGTGTTTAGAAGGATAAAAGTGATGGAGATAGACAGCATTTACAAGATGATCTTGACAGGTTGATCAAATGGTCTGAAAAGTGGCAAATGTTGTTCAATTTTTGGAAATGTAAATGCTTTCACACAGGACATGGGAACGAATATGTAGAATATACAATGGGGGGAACTGTACTAAGTACTACTGTAAAAGAAAAAGACTTAGGGCTGACAATTAGTGTTGACATGAAGGTTTCACAGCAGTGTGGAATTGCAGCTTCAAAAGGAAATCAAATCCTTGGATTGATTAGGCGAAATATAGCATATAAAGAAAAAGAACTAATAATACCGTTGTACAAAACAATAGTTAGGCCTCATTTAGAATATTGTATACAAGCGTGGAGGCCATACCGCAAGAAGGACATAGATATGCTAGAAAGAGTACAGAGGAGAGCGACTAAAGTGATACCAAAACTGTGGGATCTTAGTTATGAAAAACGCCTAAAAGAATGTGGTTTAACAACACTAGAGACCAGGAGATTGAGAGGAGATCAGATAGAAATGTTTAAAATATTGAATGGTTATGAAAATATTGATAGAAATATGTTTTTTTTTCAGTTAAGGAAGATAGAAAGACTAGAGGACACGAAGTTACATTAGTAAAGGAGCAGTGTAGATTAGACGTATGAAAGTTCTCATTTTCACAAAGGACTGTGAATGAATGGAACATATTATCTGATGATTGTGTGGGTGCTAGTAGCGTGAATATGTTTTAAAATAAAATCGACACATACCTCAGAAGGGCTGGATATATGTAGATAAAAGGGTTGGACTCTCGATAAGCCAAAGGGCTTCCTTGTCCACCTGCCATCTAGAGTTAATTCTCTCGATGGCAATCTTGTTAAATCTTGTTAAATCAATTTGTCAAACAAAAAATTCCATTTAAGACAGTGGTCGATGGAAGCCCTGATAACGTTGTACCCCTTGGCAACAGTGAAGCAGCTTACGGCCAAATGTTGACATTATCAGGACATGCTGGACAAAAGAACCACATTTTTCCTGACAATCTATGTGCCAAAACGGTTCATAATTTTATTGGAACCAAGTCATGTGACCTTTCTGGAGCCTGTTTCAGCTATTTAAAACATTTTATTTTTTTGAAGAAAACATTGAAAAGTTATGTTTTTCAGTTAAATGCTCCGATTGTCGTGTAATTCAGGATCTATACATACGTTTAATCACGAATCTTCTATTAGCTTTACATTCTGAGCCATATTTGGGTCACCAGAGGTCAATAAAATGTTATCTTGTTTCATTTTTAGCCTGTTCGCCACCGGGTGCACGATGGTGTTATCTGCCCTACGTACTACTTAGAACTGGCTGACTTGTAAAAAACTAATCCAGATAACATTGCTGGTGTTTGATAACTTGCTGAAATATAATAATCGATACAGGGATAACGCCACTGCAACGGGATAACGCGTGACGATGTCTGCAGCCCGCGCACGTATTTTTGTCCAAGTAACTTATCACTCATGGCGGCTAGGCGACACTACATTCGCTAACCGGATTTCAACAACGCCGCTTCATTACAAAAGAATACTTCTTCCTATTTCAGACTGTCCATTGTGTGCAGTTGCGCACAATGGACTGGTCTTTGTGCGCAATATGTCAGCAGACAACCTCGGAAACACTCCAATGGTCCCTTAATGTGCATTAACACACGGACAGCTCAAAGGCATACGGAACGTTTCTCGACAATGTCAGTGAATTCAGGCAGTTAGGGGAACTCCCGGTCCCACTTCAGTTTATTGAGGACATGGATAAGGCCCAGTGTATTCAGCATTATGCGCAGTGGCATAAAACATGTCATGTCAAGTTCAGTGGGGAGAAACTGGAAAGAGCAAGGAAGAGGGAGAGAGTCGCTGGTACTGAGAGTGATGCTGCAGCCAAACGACGTCAGCGCCGCATGCCCGCGGATGTTGGCACGTGCATATTCTGCAACAAATCTGATGGGCAGCTTCATGTCTTTGCAACTCTTCAGGCAGATAGAAACATCAGAAATATGGCCGCAGATCTGCAGGAAACAGCTATACTGACCAGGATTGCTGCTGGCGACCGATTGATGCAAAGTATCATTTTGCTTGTTTGACTGGACTGCGAAATCGCCATCGTTCCTTTTTGAGGAGAAGCCAATACTACACTGAAACTGACGTGGAAGAGAAGAAACTGAAAGCAAGAGCCTTTGTTGAGCTCGTCACGCATGTTGAGAATTCTGTAGAGGATAGAACCTTCTATTTCAAGTTGTCATCGCTGCGTAAGCTCTATGAAAATCGTCTTGCCAACATTGGTATTCGTAGAGAGATCAAGTCTTCTTTTTAAGGAACAAGTTCTGAAGTCCTTTACAGAAGCACAAAAACAAAGTGAATGTTTTACTTGTCTTCAAGCAAGGCTTGCAGGAACTGATGAAAGACAGTTTGAAGTCAGACTATGATGGGGATGCATTGATTTTGGCGAAAGCTGTCAGAATTGTGCGTGACGATATTTTCCGGTCTAAAGGGTTTTACTTCAATGCATCGTTCCCATCTGGATGCCAGCAGAATGCAGTCCCCACAACTCTCAAATCCCTGATAAGCATGCTTCTGAATGGAGCTGACCTCAAGGACCATAATGCTACAGACTCCCACACATGCCTTACTGTCACGCAATTGATCATGTGTAATTGCAAGAAGAGGACTCCAACTACCATGAAGGGAGTGGCTGCTGCAACTGTCAGCTCTCGACATTCGTTGGAGCATGAACCACCCTTGCCCCTCTACCTTGGACTACATGTTCAAAAATCAGCCTATCTGACCGATTTCCGAGTGAAATCCAGAATTGAAAAGTACTGTGACGTAATATGTGCCATAGCCCAAATCTGCCTCACCACTGGAAACATGGAAGACACGGCGTAAGATTCTGATAATTCGGATTTGGAGAGTTATGCCGCAAATGTGAGGACTTGTAAGACTGTTGCCGCATACAGCGATGAACTATTGGCAACGTACGTCACTCAGGAAAGTTGATGACATTCATGATGATGACGACGACGATGTAAGAAGGAACATTTTGAGGATGTGGTCGTCGCCGGAGACAAACGACAATTTCAGATTCACGGACCGAACCTCGAGAGTTTTACTGGGAACCTATACAATGCTGTTAAAAGAAAGCGAAAGAAATGTGTTTACCGTCGAATAGCATTACTACCTCTGTCTCGTGTTTAGGAAAAAACATGGAAATGTCAGTTTAAAAAAAAAAAAAAAACAGCCGTCTGGGCATAATAACCGGGAGCTGTTGAGCTGGAATCTGAGTGCATTTACATATATTGCGGAAAATATGTATTCATTTGAGATCATATAAATAGTATATTACTACCACTGTCTCGTGCTTGAATGTGACGTAAAATAGTGTTTGTGAAAACCGGGATATTTAGTCCAAAAAGAGTGAAACAAGTTCAAGTGGATAACGCTACCGCCCCCCTTCCCGGAAAGCGGTAACATAAACATAATGTGATACGTCAGAGTTTCAGGTATTTGGACAAGGACCAGCTTAATAATAATTGTTTGTTGACATTTGATACTATAATATTATACGTGGACGACAATCACAAGAACGGACAACGTGTTGCGCTCTAATTGGTGCAGTCCGGTTGCTCAGGTATCAGCATTTCGTGGACATCGTGAAGCAATTAGCAATAATTAACAAGCCGCAATGATCAGCTACGTTTGATCTACTTCACGGAAACACACAGGTAGCTGCAATGCGTCTCAATTCTCTCAAAGGTTAATACTATCAAGTGTCTGACTTCGAAATACACATATCTCCCTGGTTGCACAAAGGTGATGCGCCGAATGTAAAACATTTGTATGTGCTCGAAAGAAAGGTCTACGACATTTGGTCACAAGATATTTTTGGTAACACGATTGTTTTACCGATTGTTTATGTTTGCAAGTATGCTTTATACAATTCCAAATAAAGCCTACATACCTACCTACCTACATTTTCTCACAATACATTAAATTTTAGTCACACACATTTCGTACAAGCGACATTTTGACACACGATATTTTGTTTACTAACTACAATTAAACTTGATTACTCTAATAATACAATGATATATATATATATACATATATATATATATATATATACGTATATATATATATACATGTATATATACGTATATATATATATATAAACCAGAGAATTGTAACATTTAATATAGTACCAATAGAAATGAACAGTTGTAAATATGACCAAATGTTGAGTGACGAAATGTCGTACACTCGTGATGAAATGTTGTACTATGCACTTCGTGTCGAAATGTTCTGCACCCGCAGAGAAACCTGTGTTCACGTCTCAGTTTATATTCATTGGTTATTACTCATGATGATGTAATTTTTATATGTGTAAGCATTTATTTTGGTGAAAGTTCAAGCGTGGTTCGTCAATCTAGTATTCCGTTCGTGTCTTACTGCAATTATGTTCACGTAATGCTATTCTTAGCTGATCTTTCTACTTTGGCAACCTTCCAATACAGCCGAGGCCACGTGTCTGGATGGTTTACTGATTATTCGATCTTTCTGTTTACCACGTCGGTCCGCGTATGTCACTTCCACCGTTTTTGCGGTTTCCACCTCCGCGATATTTTCTTTCATCGTTGTCGGAGCATACTTTACCATAATAATACATGTTCCAACGTTTCATTTGGTTTCTCATCACCCTTTCCCGATCGAGGCAGCTGTTCGACGCGTTTATTTACGTCTTCTTCCGGTAAACCGATCGCCATTACGTCCGTCATCACCTCTGGCTAGGGAGGTTTGGGACGTTGAATCTTCCTTGTTTTCAGATCGTATTCCTTCTACGAGTTCGCGTTTGGGCTGCACTTCACGTATTTTATTTGGTCAGGGACGTTGGTGGTTTTTTCATGTCTCCCTTCTCGCGGGTGATGATGGGCTAGACTTTCAAAAGAAGTACCAGTGCATAAATTGGTTGTCTTCGCTCTTTGAAACGCTCTTAAACGCATACCATCACATTATATGAATAGATATCTATAACTCGAGTTTGGGTATATATGATTATCTATGTATTTGGGCTATTATTTAAGATTTATAGACCCTAGATAACAACCAAATAGCAAAAAACCAATGTCCACAGCACCATTTTCAAAATGGCAATGAAGTTTTAAAATATACTCGTGACCAAAGTATTAGTTTCAGCTGTTCCTATCCGTAGAACAAACATTTGTCAATAATGTCAGAGCAAATCATGGTATTACTGGCAATATTCTTTATGAAGTGCATGCTTATAGAATGTCTCCAAAACGCTGTTTACTACGACATCCAACTTTGCAGTAGTTAGATACAAAGAAGGAATATGGTAATACAAGTATTAGAGTACTTAATGTGTTTACCGATAAACATTGATCCGAAAACCAGCACACTTTTGGCAAGGTTGAGACGTAAGTGCGTAGGAATGTATGTCAACAAATGTTGCGTGTTGATTAAGAGATGTTTACTACGACATCAATTTTCTCAAAAACTGTTGATTCCAAAGCTTATAGAAACTCTGACATTGGCAGTGCTTTATTGTGCACATGAACGGTAAATCCAAGCTACAATGTTGATGTCGTAGTAAACGTGAAATGTTTACTACGACAGTTTACCTTTCAGAAAGTTGATTTAAGATGATGAATATGCATATTTGACTTCAAATAGATGCACACGTCATAACAGTACATGGAAATGAGATACTGTATCTTATGTTTTTTATTACATTTACGTGTACGAAAAACATGCTAACAATATTACTGGCTGGATGATGATAGTATAAATATAACAAATGCAATTGCAGCCACGCCGCATGGGTAGACATAATGGTGTAAACTGCAATAAATGGCGTAATAAGCAGATAACTGGTCATAAAAAGAAGGAAGCGATACGTGTTAATCAGTAGTATGTACCTCAACATTGAAACGTCTTAACGTCTTGAGAAGGCTCGGATGAAGGTCCGTGAGTCAGTGGTATGTCACTTTTTAAATAGACTACGCTGTAAATTACGGTTGTAACTATGGCAAGGAAGTTCAAAGTGCAAACTACAATATAGAACAGATCACGCTTCACGTAAGCCTGGTTGTTCATTACCGGCAGGTGATAGCCCACTACATTATATAAGTTATATTGGCGTGAATGGTGATCGCAAACATGCAACACCAACAACGTACACCGTTATCAAAAAGTGATATCGGAGATCAAACAGTTAGTTAGAAATGTCACATTGGTACACTATCTCGCGGATTCCCTCACCAGGCAGTTTCGGAACAAACACACTATCAACCTCACTGTTTACTTATATATTTTGAGGCAGGCAGCTGACAAGAACCCTGCGACGGAGTAAGAGGGACTGTCAATGGAAATGCAGGTTTGGCATTTAAGCGGTGTCTCACCGTTCACAGCGCAGACACCCACAGTTAGTGGGACTTGAATAAACCAATTCAAAGATGACATACTTGATGGTAACCGTGGATGAGGTGGCAGAGGCCCAGTAGGAAATGGAAACCTGCAATGTAATGCAAATTCCAGGCACCACGCATCTACACAGTAGTAGGTACGGGACAGGAATTCACATGAAAGACGTTTTGTCTCAAAGAATGTTGCTTCATAAACGGACAGTTACGCCGGGCATGCTCTGGATGGATGTATACGATGCATCCGACCACAACACGTCCCCCTCTCACCTCGCGGAGTGAATCAAACCATATGACGCTGTTCAGCAGCTCCTTGGGCAGGTGGAGGACACTACATCTGAAGAAGCAATCAATATGGTGACTTTGTGGCTGTTCTTTACAGCAGCAGAAAGTCGTATTGGGGTCAAGTGAAAGACATCGATAACGAAGATAGAGAGTACTTGACCTCTGTCATGGTCAGAGGAATAGATAAAATACACTCCTTCTAATCTGATGAGATTTTGGGTTGAAGAAGAAAACGTCTGTATGAAAATATCTAAACCCAAGACGAGTCGATATGGTCGTGTTTATTTTATCAGCGAAACGAGTAAAAAGCTTCAAGATTTTGTACAGGAGCCCATGTAATGACGCCATGGTACTGAACAAATAACGATGGTTGTTAGACATAATGCATGTTGGAGAGATCCTAATGTACTAAATCTCAGTTTTGAAGAGGACGTAACATGTGATAATTAAGACTTCGTGGGTTTGTTAAATAACGATGTTTATTACAACATCTGCATGTTTTCATTTCATAACATTAGCGTCACGTGTATATCAGAACATGACCTATGAGTGTGCAGGTAACATAATGCTGAAATGGGACATGATTTTGTTAAGATTGATCTTAACCTTGGTGCACACTGGTCCGTCCTGGAAAACGGTTTGCTAGAATATCCAGTAATATTTGGCATGTGTTATGTGGGTCATAATTAATCCTAATTGAAAATTATTGACAATATACTAATAACCGAGCTATACAACTGATCCTATTTTGAAGACAAACCTTTTATGATGATATACCATGTGTTTACTGCGACATCTACCATGGTTACTACGACATCCACTGTGGTTACTACGACATCCACTGTGGTTACTACGACATCCACTATGGTTACTACATCCACCGTGGTTACTACGACATCCACCGTGGTTACTACGACATCCACCGTGGTTACTACGACATCCACCGTGGTTACTACGACATCCACCGTGGTTACTACGACATCCACCGTGGTTACTACGACATCCACCGTGGTTACTACGACATCCACTGTGGTTTCTACGACATCCACTGTGGTTACTATGACATCCAGTGATGCACTCTTCGTGTAATCTACAATTGGTCTGAGTGTTTTGAATAATTACATCATTACTTTATTTAGGTGTAGGTGCAGACGTAATATATACATTATTGTAAAAGTAAATTCAACATTTGTGATGATGACATTAACAATTTGCCTTTCCGTGTGCATTTATAACATAACACATTATATATTCTGTCATAGCAACATACAATTTATGTTCTCGGGTTACCGTAATAAACGTTTGCTTAAAAATTGAAAGATTAGATCTTTATATGTTGTATGCACATTATCTTTCGACATCAAGCGAACATGGTGTAAAAGTGTTTACTACGACATCTAGATAGGTCACGTAAAATGTACCACCATGATCAGTATATGAAACAACAAAAACATTGCATTCACTGTTTTCATATCGTGAACATACCTGTGCATTTAAAAAAAGATATAACTGTAATTCTAAGTAAGTCTCAAAGAAAAATAGCGGAATTGATAGCGGGTCTATTTCATCTCAACTATGCAAACGCAGACATCACAAGACACACGTATCATTATTTTTCTTGAAGGCCACTGTACTCTGTGACATGAACAACTTTATTTCAGTTGTTGGATATCTGCGTTGTATCCATAAGTAGTCATTTTGTACCTACAATAATTGGATGTCGTATAAAAGTAGAAAAATTTCATCCTGTTCCAACGGTCAACACATAAAAACCGTAAAAGTGGTGTTGACAATATTTTAGGTCTAGATACTAGAACCTCTTTGCTTCCCAGAAATCATAGTAAAAATTCGAATTGAGGAACTTCGAAATTTCTCAAAAACATCATGCGTTGGTACATATTTTGACATTCTAGCCCTTATCCGAGAGAGGGGAGGTACAGTGAGGATATGATGGAAGTAATCCTGACGTCGGATTAAGGGGCGAACTTGCGAAGTCTTCCACGATAATTGAAATGATAGGTTTCCAGGTTTAATAATAAATGTAACACCTTTGTAATGTTAAGTAAAAATAGGGTGCACGAAGAGAGCAGCTAAGAGAAAGCCTATAGGGCCGTGTACATCCACGTGTTTCGAAGCTGCATCGTATCTACCGCAGGGCACAGGTGTTAACGAATTGTGTCGACTTTTAATAAAATATATTTACACCTAGAAAGACGCTCCCCAAAAACCTGCAAGCACACCTTTTGAGGGTCATAAAACATTCACCCCACCCTCCCCTCGAGGACTGACACGATTGATCAGTTCATAGATTTACCTGTTGTGATCGAGATCCAACACTTTCCTAAAAATAAGGGATACTCGCGTGTCCAAACTTGTATTGCTAACACAGTTCATCATGCTCAAATACTTGACACATCACTGACTTCAATCGTTTGTTCACTATTCAGAATGTGTATTTGTACAAAGTTGTTCATCATGATGTATCAATTACCTTCAAATACCATTTACGCAATGCAACAAGACAACACCAGATATGGAAGAAATGTGGCCAGAATAACCTTCTGACATTTATTTATTATTCACCCGATAATTGGATGAGTTGTTAGCTAAAACACAATACAATCAAATGTGGGCCATTTGAGGTCTTAAACATTGCCCCATTTATTTTATCTATACATTCTAAAAACAAGGCCCACATTAAATACCATTTACGCACAATTATGCGCGGTAGCGTAATAATTAGAAAATCAGACTGTCATTCGAGAGATTCCGTGTTCGAATCATATTATTGCCGTTTCGAACCTTGGACAAAATTGTTCACACTCAGCTGTTCGAATAAGTACATGGCTGTGTAGATAATCAGTGGTGGATGGGCCTATTTTATGAATGAACCGTACAGTACTTAGCACATTAAACGCACCGTTTCTGAATGTTTCCAAGAGAAATCGAGATGGTGTTTCGTTGAATATGTCTGCTAGAGAGTAAAGTTTCAAGTGATTTGAGCACTCCCTCCATTTCTTGTTTCCTTTTCTCCCTTCAGGGGAGTGGTTCCACGCCACTTGGTAGCTTCTATTTTGCTTGTAAATGCTCTCCATACCCATCTGTCTTTCGCAATTGTCCTCCGTTTTGGCTTTTCGTCCCAATCCTTCCAATGTCTCGTTTCACGCTGCCGTTCCATCTCAGCTCTGACATTCCTCTTCTTCTTCTGCTTTTCATGTTTTTCTATCGGTCTGTGTTCGCTCATTCTTTACCTCGCCGAATATCTTGCCTATCTCAGTCAACGTCCAACTACTTGCAGATGCTTTCTGCAATCCTACGAACTGGATATCACGCTATATAGCAAATTACCTTTACTGTTATTTTATAATATTTTAAATTTATTTTGAAAGTGAAATACAACTATATTCAATATAGCACAGGTGCATGGATCGTTATTTATTATTATTATTAGTATTTTCTTTGTTAAAATTATGTAAGCCTAAGTCTTAAAATACAGAATGACCACTAAACGTCACCAATACATTCCACTTAATATAGCTTCCTTTTTCTTATTTAAATGGTTTTCTTTGATTCGCATTGGCATCACACGACGCATGATCACCACGGAAACTTGAATGGATATATATCCTTAATTAATGGTCGTGCAGGTGCTCCCAATATACGTCTTTGCTTTGATCCACGCGGTCGCCGTGACCGAACGGATTTTGCCAGGTATTCCTGTTTCGCGATCAGATATGGATTGCAATCTTAGTTGGTAGGCGCTGTCCTTAAAATAGCGCTGAAGATGAGAGCGATCTGGCATTGACAGATCGGATGACAAGCAGCGAAGTCAAGTGTGTCTGCTGCATGCACGTAGGCCCATGTCTAAAGCACGTGCTCAGGCCTCGACCAAATCATTATCATGAAAGGTGTATACCCAATTCCATTTTCTCGCCCGTCTCATTTCAAATTCGTTTTCGAGAAAGCAAAACAACCTGGTATTCACAGAAACACACTAGTTCGTTTGCGTAAGGTTTCGGCGGATATAATCTCGCGCTGATCAAGACGATCAGGGCTCGAGTCAACCTGTAGGGCCGTAGGCCTAGAGCGGTTTCAAAATGTTGACAATCTCGTTCACCTCACGTTGCCTGTGTCTTTCGGAAGATACACTAAAAGTTCCGTCCCTTGTAACATGCCAATGGAAGGGGAAGTAAAACACTATTTTGGAAATGGTAAACCTATATAGGTACTTCATTAGCTGCTGCCAAAACCGTTGTTGTGAGCTTACATGCGCCTTGTACCTGGCAGTAATGACAAGCTCTTTTTTTAATTAATACAATTGGCGTCGGAACCTGATGAATATTGGGGGTTGATGCTCTCCAAAATCCTCCTTTTGCACCCGCTAGAGGCTCGCCAAAACCCCACCTTGAGGCTCTTAAAAACTACAAATTGCACCCCCCAGAGGCTCGCTAAAACCCACATACAGGCTCTCCAAAAAACCTCCAATTGCAACCCTATTGAAACTCGCCAAAAAAGCTCACCTTGAAACCTTGAAGATCTCCACAAACCTA
>OZ023212.1:15160142-15338574 GCA_963995525.1 Escarpia spicata
GTGTCTTGGTTGTTTCTTGTGCGGCGTCCTGGTAGTCGTTGGTGTGTCGCCGGCGGCGCCCGACGACCGAGGCAGTGGCAATGGCCCGGGCGCGTTCTGCCCGCCGTGGTGCGTCTGTGACGGGACCGAGATGAGTCCCCGTGTCAACTGCTCGCATCGCAATCTCTCGGCCGTGCCCGATGCTCTGAGTGCGCTCACCGACACGCTGTGAGTACCCGGCGTTTGCTAATTTAATTTGAGGATCTGTTGAGTGTATTGTCTTTCAAATCTGGTTAAATTGATTGTTTGGTCTTTCACTTTGCTTTTCCTTTTCCTTTGCCAAGGCTTTGCTGGAGAACCGCGCAGAGTTGACCGTCGAGTAAACGACCCATGTGTAGTGGACGAATCGCAGTTACCCATTGAAATGGTTTAATTAACTCAATCACATTTGCTAATTTATATCATTTTTCCGGCATTAGTGTAAGACTAAAACGCCCAAGTCGAGTCCAGTGTCACAAAACGTCAGCAGTGTGGTACTTTAATTGTATGTTCAACTTCAAAACACAGTACCGTTTGCATTTTATAAATATACCAAGTTAGTGAGAGTGGTTATTTTAGCATTTCAATGGCATCATTGAATCGATGATTAGCATTTAGTTATAACCATACTTACACCATATTGTTTATTGGGAGTTTGGAGGCAACTTGTGCAATAATTTGACAGTCAACACCAACCGCCAGCTTGAAGCATACAAACAGACACACATTGCAAAACTTAAGAATTTTCATTTGAGAAATAAGGATTTAATCTTCAGATTTAGGGTTATTTCCAAACCCAGCCTGTCCAACTGTGAACTGAACGATGTGTATATTACAAGTTATCAGTGAAGATGGTACACATTATAACTATATGCTAGTATGTATTTTAGTTCTGTGCAGTAATGCTGTGCAGTGTGCAGTAATGCACACTATGTTGTGGAGTGCAGTGGCACAGGACCTAGAGCATCACACTCGATAGAGACACCTGGGGTTCGAACCCTGTGCTGCCATATCGAACCTGGGGAAAGTTTGTTCACTCTACATTGCTCCAGTTCACTCAGGTGTATGAGTATTTGGCCATAGACAGTGGTGGATATTTGCAGCATGGCTGAATGCTTCCCAGAGAAGTTGAGATGTGAATAGTAAAGTGTAAAGTGCTTTGAGCAGTCCCAAGCACTGGATCAACACAGCAATATAAGAACTTACCTACCCCGTGGTATATAAATTATACCAGTATAACTTTTCAGACTGTTCATTTTTAGTATCTAGGAATCTTGGGTATAAGACCAGTTGTAATAATGCAAAACATTTGTTAGTGTATGGTAGTAATAATAGTATTACATTTTGTTGGGGTAGCTACCCCAGTGAAGCTGTATACAACATGTGGGAAGATAATTAGGATAGGTTGAATACTATGGCTCTGGAGTTACCCTTGTTGCAACCCGCCCCCCATGCTGTGGTATTGATAGTGTTACATGTTGAAAGGAATGCGGATGTGGTGTTTGTGAACAGTGGTCTAGGCTGGCCATGTTGTGGTGATTAGAAAAGCCTGATTACGGGTGCGAATAAAGTACAGGTCTCAAAATAATTGCAATTATAGGTACATAAATTCTGATCTGCATACTCTACATCTAGTATTATGCTCATCTTTAGCCATTTTTCGCAAGAAATATTAAGTTTGGCTAAACAAAATTATGTTGGGTCAATTTTGACTGGGAAAAATACTCCCTTAAAAACGAAATAACTGAAAGGAAAACTGTTAGATTGAGCCCAGACATGCAGATTGTACGAGTGGTAAACCACCGGACCGTCAATCGAGGGACCATAGTTCAAATCCTTTACTGACCATTGTTTTGCAACTTAGGCAACAGCGTTTGAAATAGCACATGTCCGTTTGTCCGGGACAAGTGATTTTTGGCCCGGACAGGTAAAATGACTCTACATGGTTATTCGGTGGACAAGTGAAAATTTACAGTAAATAGTGACGCGTGCCACATTGCAAAATTTTTATTTGAGGAAATTCAAACGTGAAGTTCGCTAGCAATCGCATGCGTTGCAATTTTGTTAGTGTGTTGGCGTCTTGTTCCGCCGCCAGTGTGTTGTACGTCAGTGTTCGACCAAGTTTAGTGCCTGCATTAACAGGGTCATCTGCTGAGCGCACTGACCTAGCTCTGTCATATGCATAGGACAGACTCCGCATCAGCCATCGTTGATCAAGGCTGTATATCAAAAAATTGTAAATCCTTCAGTTTGGCCAACGTACAGCTTGCTTCCAATGATGGGTCATATTTGATGAATTTTGAAAAATAGTATACTTTGTATCGCTACCTGTTATTTGAATAATTATATAGTTTCAACCATTATTACGCCTAACTGACGCGGACTCGGAAGTCTTCCAAGTTATCGAACGTTACGTCGTTAGCCGATCCAGATCAGTGACAATTTTGACAACTTGTCACTGGCTCTCCGGTAAATATAAGGTAATGGTTGATAAATGGAATATTAATGAAATTTCAGAAGTGTATCTATTTAACATTTAGTTTAACTTAAATTGTGAGTTTTTGAAGCCGAATTATGCAAGATGCGCAGCCGGGTACAGGGTGCCAACCGCCGTTGACATGTCAGCTGCTAACTAAAGCGATCTATAAATTATATTCTGCCTGGTAAATATAATTCGGGCACCATTAAAACTGTTTTATCATCATAAAATGGTAACATAACATTTAAAAAAAATATGCGTTTGTTCGCTGATGATAAATTTAATATTATCTTCGTTTGTAAAATACAGAACTTTGTTAATATTGAAGTTCAGACAGGTTGAACAAAATAATATCAGATTATATAGTTTATTATGATTTTTGTGACAACATTTCCTGGCTTTGCATTGGTCGTGTTCCTGATGGTTGAGTCGCATCTTCAATGACAAACTGATGCCCACATTTTACAGCAGTATTATATGATATATGTATTTATAATATTAAACATAACCAATTTTATAACATTATAACAAATAGTGAGGAAAACAATTGTCTCATTCCTATCATCGTAATAATTATTTATTATTAATAAAAACATTCATATCAGCATCACTAAAATATAGGCATACATCAAGTAACATGTCTACTTTTAATATTCGTGATGAATAATAATGATAATGGATTGGAAAATAGTTGCAAATATAATTTTGCAATTTAAAAATTTGCAGATTAAATCAAATTGTGTCTTTGATCACAAGTCACTCAGATGTACATTCTACGAAACAGCAGGAACATTGTTTTGTTGTCATAAAAATAACACAGACTTTTTATGTTTTTCAAAGCTTCGATTCCCCTTGAAAACGACTCGGACAAGTTAAAATTTTGGCGGACAAGTAAATTTCAAAACTTACTTGTCCAGTGGACAAGTAAAAATTCTGGCATATTTCTATCGCTGGGCAATTTCTTTCACCTCACTTCTTTCAAAATCATTGCTCCCGTCTACCTGGAATCTATGCCAGGGGAAATAGAATACTCAACGCAGGTGGTAAAATGTGTAACCTATAGTTGCACTCACTAACTCTAGAGAAGGAAAACTCTAAAAATAAACCACTCCTATTACAGCCCTATGTGTTTGGATGTAAATATCATAAGTCCTTTAGCTATAAGGATGAACAAGTACATCAGTGGTGAATGTGATGACTTCATGCCCAGTAGCTAGACCAGTGATAGCATTGTACTGATGGTGGCTGATTGCTTTGGAAATGGAACAATGCGCATCTGCCCTAGGTTCATGTCAACCTAGCTAATGATGAGATAAATAGCACCACATAAAGCATTAATTACCTACTGTAGCTTTACGTGAAGCATCAAACTTGGAAAGGTGTAAGGCACAGATGGTGGTTGGTAAAGTGCTGCCGTGTTTCTGTCGGTCAAAATAATTGACTGTTGACTTATTCACTAAGCTGAAAATTGGGCGGCTGCTGTTGCGTATGTGCTGGGTTACTTCCAGGTTGTAGGTAGCTGCTGTTGCGTATGTGCTGGGTTACTTCCAGGTTGTAGGTAGCAGCTGTAAAGACGTAACAGTAATGTGTTCAGCAGGAAATAATTTCACGTCGTAATATTTACATCACATGAACACACACCCACACAGACCACAAAAATTGACCATGGACCCTCGCTGGCCTGTAGATACACATAAAACTGTACGTGTCATTTCTACTATGATTGGTATGGCATTCTTTCAGCGGTAGGTTTTGTTTACTTTCTATGTGAAGAGAGCAGCTTATTGTTTACATATTGGTCATGTTTTATTCGATACTTGAAGTGACATCTTCACATATTCTGGGGCCAACATTTTGTGCAGCAGTTGTTTTTTTCAATGCCCCTCTGAAGTTGAACTCCTTCAGTTCATCCCTTTGTTCTGAATGGTTTGACTTGAATTTTATTTTAAATGGAGGGAGGAGTTAATAGTTTTTTTAAATAAATAAAACATGATTTTACAATAAAATGGCCATAGTATGTACCTTTCAGTATTTAAAAGTTGTTTTACTAAAAAAAAACATTCATCAATTTCATCGCCAAGTTGACATGTCACAGAAACCATTCACGTTGCTCTCATTCTGACTGGATACATTTCCTACGACAGACAAACTAAATCAATATGTTTTTCAATGGCGTTATGTACTTTTTGCCTGCAGTTATACACTGTATGTGGGGGGTGCCAGGTAAAAAATCACGATATGTATATATATATATATATATATATATATATATAATTTATATGTATACAATATATAAAATAAGGGACCTACAGACAGACAGTCTCACATTTATGTGTAAGTAATAACATATTATGTATGCACGTGAGCATGCATGCATGTCTGTGTGTGTCTCTGGTAGATATATTATTACACATTTCATGTGTGATTGGCAGTCTCCGTGTGACAGTATTGCATATTGTCTATCTTCTTAATCCCACATTTAGCAATATACAAACGTGCCCAGCAAGCCATGTGTTTCTTAACAATTAATATCCCAGTAAGAGGAATCGTCCTCTTACACCAAGATGATATAAATAGACTGGGGAGTATTTTGAGACGCCGTTAATAAAACACTCTTAATAAGAGAGCAAGGTGTTGACATATTTAGAGCAATAAACTCGCAATGACCTCGCATGCTTAGTTCAGCTATTTCAGTCATCATTGCTTTGTTCAATTGACAGTGTAATGAGTTTCCGGGTGTTTGGAGATGGCCCGGGTGAGGTTAAATTACTATACACAAACTTTTACTTCGAGATAGTTTCAAGTCAAATTAACTGGGGTTTTAGTTCCAACAGTAGAGACACAAATTGAAATTTAGATCAGAAGTGTTTTATAGTGTATAAGATACAAGAACCGCGAACATTGCAAGTTGTGGAATTTTCTTATATTTTATTTCAGTTATATAGTTCAATATATAGAGACTAATTTATCTGATGCCTGGCATTAAGATTACTTCACCATTTGGTGATAAAAATACACTATCAATACAGACTAAGTTATCTGTATTTTTATCGCCAAATGGTGAAGTAATCTTAAAGTGAGGTATCAATGAGCACATATAATTTTCCCAAATTTATATGTACATGGGATTTTATCTGGTTGGGCTTTTTATGGAGAGTTTTAAACATTTTGATCATAATTATACATCTATAGATATTTAAATATGTCTTAAAAAGGCAATAATGCTAGCAAGGTTTCTTTTATTCATATCTGAAAATATTAGTAAAATACAAAAATAATCTGTAATCAATCTTCATTTAGTAGTTTACCAGGAAGATTTTTTTGTGGTGATCTCTGTTAATCACAAATCTATATTTAGCAAGGTGAAATCATCAGTTATGAAAGAACGTTTTGTCATCGTATATCACGTTACTTATTAACAATTCTAGTCTGAGATGTACCTGTAATTCCACCTGCGTCCAGGACAGGTGAGTGGAAGTAGGAGGGTGATTAGGAGAACAGTCAATCACTGCAAAAATATCACTACAAAAATATACATTCATCTATTATTATATTCAATGGTGTCTTGTTTCGTGTACAGGCCGTGAAGTTGTTGGGAGATGACCTAAACGGGTGCATCTTGTCTATTTATCCATCCAAGGAGTGTCCCTTTCTGATATTCTCACCCACTCAATATGACCGCAGTATCTAATTTGTAACGTCCACCATTAATACTTTGGTTTAACCTAGCACTGTTTTCCAAGTATTCCTTGATTGTTTGCAGTATTGGTAAACCACTGTTTTCCAAGTATTCCTTGATTGTTTGCAGTATTGGTAAACCACTGTTTTCCAAGTATTCCTTGATTGTTTGCAGTATTGGTAAACCACTGTTTTCCAAGTATTCCTTGATTGTTTGCAGTATTGGTAAACCACTGTTTTCCAAGTATTCCTTGATTGTTTGCAGTATTGGTAAACCACTGTTTTCCAAGTATTCCTTGATTGTTTGCAGTATTGGTAAACCACTGTTTTCCAAGTATTCCTTGATTGTTTGCAGTATTGGTAAACCACTGTTTTCCAAGTATTCCTTGATTGTTTGCAGTATTGGTAAACCACTGTTTTCCAAGTATTCCTTGATTGTTTGCAGTATTGGTAAACCACTGTTTTCCAAGTATTCCTTGATTGTTTGCAGTATTGGTAAACCACTGTTTTCCAAGTATTCCTTGATTGTTTGCAGTATTGGTAAACCACTGTTTTCCAAGTATTCCTTGATTGTTTGCAGTATTGGTAAACCACTGTTTTCCAAGTATTCCTTGATTGTTTGCAGTATTGGTAAACCACTGTTTTCCAAGTATTCCTTGATTGTTTGCAGTATTGGTAAACCACTGTTTTCCAAGTATTCCTTGATTGTTTGCAGTATTGGTAAACCACTGTTTTCCAAGTATTCCTTGATTGTTTGCAGTATTGGTAAACCACTGTTTTCCAAGTATTCCTTGATTGTTTGCAGTATTGGTAAACCACTGTTTTCCAAGTATTCCTTGATTGTTTGCAGTATTGGTAAACCACTGTTTTCCAAGTATTCCTTGATTGTTTGCAGTATTGGTAAACCACTGTTTTCCAAGTATTCCTTGATTGTTTGCAGTATTGGTAAACCACTGTTTTCCAAGTATTCCTTGATTGTTTGCAGTATTGGTAAACCACTGTTTTCCAAGTATTCCTTGATTGTTTGCAGTATTGGTAAACCACTGTTTTCCAAGTATTCCTTGATTGTTTGCAGTATTGGTAAACCACTGTTTTCCAAGTATTCCTTGATTGTTTGCAGTATTGGTAAACCACTGTTTTCCAAGTATTCCTTGATTGTTTGCAGTATTGGTAAACCACTGTTTTCCAAGTATTCCTTGATTGTTTGCAGTATTGGTAAACCACTGTTTTCCAAGTATTCCTTGATTGTTTGCAGTATTGGTAAACCACTGTTTTCCAAGTATTCCTTGATTGTTTGCAGTATTGGTAAACCACTGTTTTCCAAGTATTCCTTGATTGTTTGCAGTATTGGTAAACCACTGTTTTCCAAGTATTCCTTGATTGTTTGCAGTATTGGTAAACCACTGTTTTCCAAGTATTCCTTGATTGTTTGCAGTATTGGTAAACCACTGTTTTCCAAGTATTCCTTGATTGTTTGCAGTATTGGTAAACCACTGTTTTCCAAGTATTCCTTGATTGTTTGCAGTATTGGTAAACCACTGTTTTCCAAGTATTCCTTGATTGTTTGCAGTATTGGTAAACCACTGTTTTCCAAGTATTCCTTGATTGTTTGCAGTATTGGTAAACCACTGTTTTCCAAGTATTCCTTGATTGTTTGCAGTATTGGTAAACCACTGTTTTCCAAGTATTCCTTGATTGTTTGCAGTATTGGTAAACCACTGTTTTCCAAGTATTCCTTGATTGTTTGCAGTATTGGTAAACCACTGTTTTCCAAGTATTCCTTGATTGTTTGCAGTATTGGTAAACCACTGTTTTCCAAGTATTCCTTGATTGTTTGCAGTATTGGTAAACCACTGTTTTCCAAGTATTCCTTGATTGTTTGCAGTATTGGTAAACCACTGTTTTCCAAGTATTCCTTGATTGTTTGCAGTATTGGTAAACCACTGTTTTCCAAGTATTCCTTGATTGTTTGCAGTATTGGTAAACCACTGTTTTCCAAGTATTCCTTGATTGTTTGCAGTATTGGTAAACCACTGTTTTCCAAGTATTCCTTGATTGTTTGCAGTATTGGTAAACCACTGTTTTCCAAGTATTCCTTGATTGTTTGCAGTATTGGTAAACCACTGTTTTCCAAGTATTCCTTGATTGTTTGCAGTATTGGTAAACCACTGTTTTCCAAGTATTCCTTGATTGTTTGCAGTATTGGTAAACCACTGTTTTCCAAGTATTCCTTGATTGTTTGCAGTATTGGTAAACCACTGTTTTCCAAGTATTCCTTGATTGTTTGCAGTATTGGTAAACCACTGTTTTCCAAGTATTCCTTGATTGTTTGCAGTATTGGTAAACCACTGTTTTCCAAGTATTCCTTGATTGTTTGCAGTATTGGTAAACCACTGTTTTCCAAGTATTCCTTGATTGTTTGCAGTATTGGTAAACCACTGTTTTCCAAGTATTCCTTGATTGTTTGCAGTATTGGTAAACCACTGTTTTCCAAGTATTCCTTGATTGTTTGCAGTATTGGTAAACCACTGTTTTCCAAGTATTCCTTGATTGTTTGCAGTATTGGTAAACCACTGTTTTCCAAGTATTCCTTGATTGTTTGCAGTATTGGTAAACCACTGTTTTCCAAGTATTCCTTGATTGTTTGCAGTATTGGTAAACCACTGTTTTCCAAGTATTCCTTGATTGTTTGCAGTATTGGTAAACCACTGCTTCTAGAGTTACAGTACTTTCTTTCTTTGAGTACGGGCAGATGTTTTATGACCAGTTATAGAATTTCTATATTTGCATCAGTTATTATATATATATATATATTGTTTGTCAATAAGTGGACATTTTGGAGGTAAGTGTGCTATGGTTCTTACTTGCGTAGACTTTGTTAAATACATCTTTTAATAGTCAGACTAATATAGAAATAACGGATATTAGCTTCATAGATTTGTTTTCCTCATACACGAGTGCATATCACATATATAATGAATGAAGTTGTGTATGCATGCATGCTGTTTGCCTTCTTCACCCTTGTGGGGTGGGGCAACATAACTTAGTTTGTTCTGCCCTCTCCACCATTCATCTCCATCTGTTGCGATCCTCCACCATCTTCTCTCACTCTCGGCTGTTCAGCCCTTTCTAAATCACTCATGCAGAATTAATTTCTTTAAATGAATGCTTGTCTTCTCAAGGTTGTGTTTCTGCAATAGGAAATTAATCCATAATAACTTAAATTAATGCTCAGTAACCTGGAATAATTCCAACATGCTCCGGAAGATACACTATCTGCTTAGTAGAGTTATGCGAAAAAAGGCTAATCACCTTGTAGATATTTCTGGCGGTGTGATAATCACTTGAAAAAGCCGGACCATGATGCCTGGAAGCTCCCACAGCCATGGATACAATTACCTGCAATACCATACTTGAAAGGACCACTATAAATACTCCTTCTTCCCAGGGTCAATCACACAGTGAAATTCTCTTGCAGTGCCCAGGGCAGGGACAGAATTAAAACTAGGCTCGTTTCTCTGTTCATTGGCAATGCAGCATCCAGTGGGCAAATTGTTAGATTAAAGTCACCACTTACTGCATTTATGTGTAGTTTTTGTGCACTTTACGTGCACCGTGAAAACATGACATTGATGATGATGATAGAATGTTTGCTCGTTTTACCAAAAGTGTAAACAAAGAAAGTTCCTACACAGGTGGGATCTCATTTATATGTTGTCCAGAAAACGGAATGTTGAAGATGTTGTTTCGTGAGGTCTCTACAGGTGCGTGTCAGCCTGCATGCCCAGTCGGCCAGGCGCCGCGATGTCTACCTGGGCTGAGGAAAAAATGAGCGCAGGATATAGCAGGTGGACAGAGAGGAAACAAACACCCATTCAACACCACTTGAACTATGTCACCAGGAAAGACATCACTACTCCACTGAGTCCACACTGATGACTTACGTTATCTACAATTTAATTGACGTTGTCATTATCTTTGTCAATCATACATAGTAGTTATAAAACTGAATCTACGATGACAACGTAAAATTATGTGTCTTCTATGATCCACCTATTTGATTCCTTCTCCAGTTGCCTGGATTCCTCAGGACACCTGTACTTTCATCTTTTGATGTCCTTCCTTTGGTCTCATTCCTCAGGGACCATGTTTCTGTTACTAAATCTGTCTGATTTCTTTCGTGCCTTGTAGCAGCGAGTCCTTTCCATTGCTATCTGCTCTTCTTCACGCAGACCATTTGTTTCTTTACATCTCCTGTATCTGTGCCAGTTCTATTTTTGGTAGAAGTTCGCACAATATTCCTTTCAGTAGTGAGTTGTGCAACATTAAAAAGTATACTACCGATAGTATTAGTTGCAAGTCTATCAAAACTGCACCTGCAATTAATTTTCTTTATTAACACAAATATAGATATTTTAAACAATATCATATTGTGTAATTGCTATGAAACAATAACAGAATTGCAAATATGGGAAGCATCCATATATATTTTAGAAATGTGTTCTTATAACTGGTATATTGCAATTGTTTCGTTTGTCGATCATGTTGCCAACTAAAAGGAGTGAAGACAAAATACAAGTCAAGGTCTCCTCGCTACTAAACATTCTCTTGTTAGTGCCAACAGCAATTACTATCTACTGGGAGAGAAATGCAGCTTTCTAAGCATGCTATTACCGGTACTAGTGCAACACTTGATCATCAGCGTTCGAAATAGCACTTGTCCGTTTGTCCAGGACAAGTGATTTTTGGCCTGGACAAGTAAAATGACTCGACATGGTTATCCGACGGACAAGTGAAAATTTACATTAAATAGTGACGAGTGCAACATTGCAAACTTTTTATTTGAGGAAATTCATACGTAAATGATGTTCGCTAGCAATCGCGCGCGTTCCAATTTTGTTAGTGTGTCGGCGTCTTGTCGTTCCGCCGCCAGTGTGTTGTACGTCAGTTTTCGACCGAGTTTAGTGCCTGCGTTAACAGGGTCATCCGCTGAGCGCACCGACCTAGCTTTGCCATACGCGTAGGACATACTCCGCATCAGCCATCGTTGATCGAGGCTGTATTTCACACAATCGTAAATAGTTCAGTTTGGCCGACGTACACATTGCTTCCACTCTCGGATCATATTTGATGAACTTTGGAAATAGTAGACTTTGTATCGCTACCTGTTATTTCAATAAGTATATAGTTTTAACCATTATTACACCTAACCCACGCGGACTCGGCAGTCTTCCAAGTCATCGAACGTTAGCCGAACCAGATCGGTGAAAATTTTCAAAACTTGTAACTGGCTCTCCGGTAAATCTATGGTGCAGGTTAATAAACGGAATATTAATGACATTTCAGAAGTGTTGGTGTATCTAGGTAACATCTATTTTAACCATAAATTGCAAATTTTCGAAACCGAATTATGCAAGACGCGCGGCCGGGGACGGGGCGCCAACCGCCGGGGACATGTCGGCTTCTGCCAACTACGGCGGTCTGCGCACGGCAGCAACGTTAAGACGTAACTAAATCTAAACATTATTTTCCGCCTGGTAAATGTAATTTAGACACCAATAAAACTGATCATCATTGAAATGGTAATATAACATTTAGGGAAAAAAAATGCGTTTGTTTGGTGATGATCAATTGAATATTATCTTCGTTTGTAAAATACAGAACATTGTTAATATTGAAGTTCATAGAGGTTTAACAAAATAGTATCAGATTATATAATTTATTATGATTTTTGTGACATTTCCCGGCTTCGCATTGGTCGTGTTCCTGGATGAATGGCATCTTCAATGACAAACTGATGCCAAAATTTTACAGCAGTGTTATATGTTTTATATATATATATATATATATATATATGTCATATTAAACATAAATTTAAAAACTTAAATAGCAAGGAAAACAATTGTCTCATTCCCATCATCGTAATAATTATTTGGTATTAATAAAAGCGTTCATATCAGCATCACTAAAATATTGGTATACATCATGTAACGTGTCTACTTTTAATATTCGCGATGAATAATAATTGACCGGAAAATAGTTGCAAAAATAATTTTGCAATTTCAAAATGTTAAGATTAAATCAAATTGTGTCTTTGATCACAAGTCACTCAGATGTACGTGCAACGAAACAGCAGGAACATTGCGTTGTCATAAAAATAAGACAGACTTTTTATGTTTTTTTCTGAAGCTTCAATTCCCCTTCACAACCAATCGGACAAGTTAAAATGTTGGCGGACAAGTAGATTTCAAAACCTACTTGTCCGGCGGACAAGTAAATATACTGGCTTATTTCTATCGCTGATCATACAACATTTACACATTAAGATGTTTTTGCAATTTGCTTGTCGTCATAATTTAACAAATTAAAAGAAATTAATGACTATACATTATGAACAAATTAGTCATGTTCCAATTCATAGTTATATAATCCATCTCCAGAAAGAAAACAAACTTATGCAAATATGTGTTAAACAATATTATTGAATGCACTCTGAGTGGAAGGAGAAGATAAGACAGAAAATGCGTCATTTGACACAGAATGTGTTTTTTCTGAAACGGAAAATACATTGTTTGAAACAGAATTACCCGGTAGCTTTATTCTGAGTTGGAATTCTGAGGGGAGTAGGGACAGCGGGTGGAAATGACAGTGAAATGGGATCATTTATGAAAGAAAGGAAAAAAAATTGAGGAAAATATTTTAAACCAGCATCTTTCCACACTTCAGGACAAAGAGGAGATAATCGACAATGCTATTGAAGGATTTAAATACATACGAAATACACAAAGAACAAATAAAACTTGTAATGCACGATGCATTGGTCAACAAGACACGGTCAAGACATCGACGACAGGAAGTTGGTGGTGGTTGTCTTCAAGTTTCATAGGGGGTGTGGCAGTTGGTGTCACTGTCACACTATTGTCACACATGCTGCATTGAATGTTATATCCCCCAAGTCACTGTCAACAGTACTAACATGGCTGATGTGAACAAAAACTCAACACTTCCAGGAAACCGACTGAATACCATCGGAAACAACGCCGTAAAGTGATGTATCTGACATTTCCAAAAACTCTACACAATAACTCTCTCTATGTGCGAAATCCAAAATTGTCTATGCCAAGACAGCAGGAGATAATGTTTGCATCATTAACATATCTTGTTCTTAGATTTTAGTGTGACCACAATGCAAACTTGCTTGTTGGGTGGATATGTTTAGACACTGCACCAAAATGTAGGTTTATCTGCTAAACCTGGGAATTAATATCTGGACTGTCACTTGCCGATTGAGAAAAATCATTGAATAAATGAGATAATGGTGTTGCTAAGGAAAGGGAATGACACAGATTGTGTTGAAGTGGAATATCCATTAGCACTGGGATACTGGCTCTAACAGCAAGACAATGCACTATAGTCAGTGCATTATCTTCTGGCAGTAGTCACTGTTAATCGACAGTATTTTCTTCTGGCAGTAGTCACTGTTAATACATAGTATTTGCTTTTGGCAGTAGACACTGTTAATACATAGTATTTGCTTTTGGCAGTAGACACTGTTAATACATAGTATTTGCTTTTGGCAGTAGACACTGTTAATACATAGTATTTGCTTTTGGCAGTAGACACTGTTAATACCTAGGATTTGCTTTTGGCAGTAGACACTGTTAATACATTGTATTTGCTTTTGGCAGTAGACATTGTTAATACATTGTATTTGCTTTTGGCAGTAGTCACTGTTAATACACAGTATTTTCTTCCAGCAGTAGTCAGTGTTAATACATAGTATTTTCTTCTGGCAGTAGTAAATGTTAATACATAGTATTTTATTCTGGCAGTAGTCACTGTTAATACATAGTATTTGCTTCCGGCAGTAGTCACTGTTAATACATAGGATTTGCTTCCGACAGTAGCCACTGTTAATACATAATATCTTCTTCTGGCAATAGTCAATGTTAATACATAGTATTTGCTTCTGGCAGTAGTCACTGTTAATACATAGTGTTTTCTTCTGGCAGTAGTCACTGTTAATACATAGTATTTGCTTCTGGCAGTAGTCACTGTTAATACACAGTATTTTATTCCGGCAGTAGTCACTGTTAATACATAGTATTTGCTTCTGGCAGTAGTCACTGTTAATACACAGTATTTTATTCCGGCAGTAGTCACTGTTAATACATAGTATTTGCTTCCGGCAGTAGTCATTTTTAATAGTCAGTATTTTCTTCTGGCAGTAGTCACTGTTAGTACATAGTATTTGCTTTTGGCAGTAGACACTGTTAATACATAGTATTTGCTTTTGGCAGTAGACACTGTTAATACATAGTATTTGCTTTTGGCAGTAGACACTGTTAATACATAGTATTTGCTTTTTGGCAGTAGACACTGTTAATACCTAGGATTTGCTTTTGGCAGTAGACACTGTTAATACATTGTATTTGCTTTTGGCAGTAGACATTGTTAATACATAGTATTTTCTTCCGGCAGTCGTCACAGTTAATACACAGTATTTTCTTCTGGCAGTAGTCACAGTTAGCACACAGTATTTTCTTCCGGCAGTAGTCACTGTTAATACATAGTATTTGCTTCCGGCAGTAGTCACTGTTGATACACAGTATTTTCTTCTGGCAGTAGTCACTGTTAATACATAGTATTTGCTTCTGGCAGTAGTCACTGTTAATACGCACTAATTTCTTCAGGCATTAGTCACTGTTAATACACAGTATTTTCTTCTGTTCAATTACTAAAACACTGGGCATTTTCTTCTGGCCAATTGCTAATTCACAAGGCATTTTCGTCTGGGCAATTGCTAAAGCACAGTATATTTTCTTTTGGCATTGATAATGGCTAACATTTAAATCCAGTAATTAATCATTTATTGATAGACAGGAATTATTTATTTTACAGTTTTTATATGTTTTTGATAATATTACTGTCGCAATTATAATATTTTTATACACAGAAATAATTGTTACCATACATTTGATATGATAACATATTTCAGCCAAACAATTATATATTTTGATCACATAGCGAGTGAAGAATTATAGTCATACCTTTCATGACAGTCAACTCCATAATTAACTTGTAATATTTGTATAAATAGAAACAAGCACCCACCAAATAGGGGTAAACAGTTTTAGGTGAAAACGGTGATATTATCTCCTGGTTCTGTTACTTAGATTATAAGTTTAAAGATGAAGTTTTGACAGCATCTAATAAGGGAATACCTGACTTCTGACATTGCTTTATTGTTCCTCGATTCCAAGTGCACCAACACAATACATCCTTCAATACTGGTTTTCAATACATCAAAGTGATAAGATCCTTTTTCAATACAGGTCTAATTTCACCTCCAATTCACCACCTATGCTGAGGAAATACTTAATTGATGCCCTTTGCTGATATAATTTGCATACATATATAATTAAAATTAGTGTTGTTCTGATTAAATGGTTTCGTCAATGATAAGTTGATTCATGTTTCTGATCAAATAATCAATTACGATCTTGATTATTTTGATTACAAACATTTTTTGGCATGCAGTTTACATAACTACCAGATAATTAAAACACATTTTGGTTTTGTGAAAAAGTTGCTACTGACATAATTCAAAACTGCCATGCTTATGGCATGTTCAGAAATGTTACATTACGGGAAGAAACAACAAATTAAATGCGTAAACATTACCGGCCGTTTGATAAGTTTCTTGTGGTGATTACTACAAACAGGTGTGTTCATTTTAATCAGATGTCATATGTTTGTGTCAACTGTCATTGATAGGCCACACTAGTATTGTTACCTCGCAAAAAATGTTTCTTAGCATGGCCACCCACAAACTGATAAATACAGTCTGTCATTGATTGGTTTGGCCAAACCGATGGTTGCTTATGAAAATCAAACCAGTTCCCAGCACTGCTGAAAATAGTGTCAAAGTTCTATACTGTTGTTGTTCAGTTTGAAATCTATACATATTTTCTGTTACAAATATTGTTATGAATGGCGGTCCAATTTCAAAGGAGTCAACAATCCATGCTGTGCAGCGTAAAATGTAATGTTTAAGCTGACTGACTGGGATAATGTCTGTGTAGCAACAGTTATCAATGATTTGACAGGCAATGGGAGGTTTTGCCATTATTGCACTTGTGTCTATAGCGACATCACCGCAACAAGTTAAGAAATCATATTTGGTGATGTAAAATGAATTTCCTATTTGATACATCAGTGACAAGGCTAGTGATATGAATCCTGACAAGTGCGATCCATGACATATCTGGATGTGGCTTCAGATTATAACGCACAACGTAGGTTCTCGTTATTATTCATTACTTCGAAATCACTGTCAACACTTTTGTAAGTGAAATGTGTAGGTGTTATTGTATAACCAATGGTTTTGTCCAAGCCAACCCCTGATTGGTGACCCGAAGAACACTACTATAACAACCAGTACATATTTATTGATTAAGAAAAGAAAACAAATATTATACTACCTTAAAAAATGCATCAACAAAAAATGTAGTCAGTCTTTAAATCGATAATCAATATTATAATAACATAGTGAGCTAAGCAAGGGAAGACAAGTTGAAAAGATAAGTCTTCATATAATGGCTAAATTCAGTTACATGATTTCCAAGGACCTACTGACCTAGCGCTGGGGGGGGAGAATTCCATAGAGATGTTGTGGCTACCAAGAAAGTCCTAGTTCCAATGTATGGAAATAGCCTATTGCTTAGATGCCTGATAGGTCATAGTACAAATGTTAAAAATAAAATGATATTGTGTATGCATTGATTGTGGGTGGGGGGAAATTACCGCCCCCACCTTTGCTAGTCTTGTCACTTAATAATTGTATTTATATATTATCTCGATGGATATGTTTACCCATATCTCATCAATAGATATGTGCATTTCATTCTGGTACAATTATTAAATGACCTTTGCCAACAACAACAACTCTTGTATATTTAATGTAACAAACAAGCTCAGGGTTCTGCCATTGAGCATCAACAGGGTATACAAAATTATATTGAATATTGAATGCAAATGAAGACATTTAAAATGTATCAGTTCCAATCATGTTGTCATAATGAACAATGATGGAACAGTTCCATACAGTAGAACTCAATGTTTAATTATACTAGTTACACACATTTTTTAATATTGTGATTATTTCTTTAGTTGTGAAACATACTAATATTTAAAATTGCCTTCAAATGTGCCAGTCTGATATTTCAGTATCAGGTACTTTTATTTTTACTAATTCTGCTACTAACATAATATTAAATAGCGTAAAATAAAACATTAGAATAGTGGTAAACAGTACAGAGTCCTGATAGTCCGCCACTGCATAAGTAAGCCATGCAAGAGAGCTGATGAACCTCAAATTAGTAGGTCAAGGTACAGTCAGATCAAGGAAATCCTGGGGGAGGTAATTAATTATCCTGCCAAGGCTGCAGATTAGGTACACTGGTATAAGACAGTTCCAGGACAACTGTCCGCCCCCACCCCCACACTCCACTCCCTCCCTCCTCCCACCCCTGACCCCTGAGGACAACTAACACCTGGCCAGTTCCCACCTAGGAAACCCTGCACACCAGGCCACTTGTCACCCTGGACAATCACCCCTCCTTGCCCGTCTGTACATAGGAATTGTAGTTGATATAGAAAGAAAGCATTCATTCTCATGGACGAGATTACGTGCTGATTGTATGGGTGGTACAGTCGAACCTTGCTTTATGGTCACCTCAGTATTACAGCCAACTCGCAATTAAGGTCACTGAGACAGCCCCAAATTATTTTTGTAACATTAAAGTAAAGGAAATGAGTCCCTCTAGTACTGACACCTTGCTATTCAGGTCATGTTTGCCCTGTCGCAAGGATGACCTTAATAGGGGGTTTCCACTGTAAGCGTGATAATGTTTAAAAACGATCTGTATATACCTCAAAAGGGCAGGATAAACATAGTTAAAAAAACGGTTACTCTCGATGAGCCAAGAGCTTCCTTGCCCACCTGCCATGTAGGGTTAAGTCTTATATATAGTTAGATCTTGTTAACCTTATATATATATATATAGATATTACAATATATATTACAAATTTGTATATAAATATTACAATTTTTTAGTAACCGTACTCAATTACATTTGCTAAAAAAGGTAGTCATCTTAATTGTACTCAGTTACATTGCCTAAGTAATCACAGTTGTGATTAAAGTAATGATTACAATTTTCTTGTGCGTAGTTTTGTTGCTCAGGTCCCAACGTGCAGTGTAAGCAGTCAGACGTGAGTCAAATCTTTCATATATTCAATTTACAATCAAACCTCGCTTTATGGCAACCTTGGTAATAATACATCCATCTCACCAATCAGGTCACCCTACCTTGGTGACACATCCATCTCACCAATCAGGTCACTCTACCTTGGTAATACATCCATCTCACCAATCAGGTCACTCTACCTTGGTAATACATCCATCTCACCAATCAGGTCACTCTACCTTGGTAATACATCCATCTCACCAATCAGGTCACTCTACCTTGGTAATACATCCATCTCACCAATCAGGTCACTCTACCTTGGTAATACATCCATCTCACCAATCAGGTCACTCTACCTTGGTAATACATCCATCTCACCAATCAGGTCACTCTACCTTGGTAATACATCCATCTCACCAATCAGGTCACTCTACCTTGGTAATACATCCATCTCACCAATCAGGTCATCCTACTTTGGAGACACACCCATCTCACCAATCAGGTCACCCTACCTTGGTGACACATCCATCTCACCAATCAGGTCACTCTACCTTGGTAATACATCCATCTCACCAATCAGGTCACTCTACCTTGGTAATACATCCATCTCACCAATCAGGTCACCCTACCTTGGTAATACATCCATCTCACCAATCAGGTCACTCTACCTTGGTAATACATCCATCTCACCAATCAGGTCACCCTACCTTGGTAATACATCCATCTCACCAATCAGGTCACTCTACCTTGGTAATACATCCATCTCACCAATCAGGTCACTCTACCTTGGTAATACATCCATCTCACCAATCAGGTCACCCTACCTTGGTAATACATCCATCTCACCAATCAGGTCACTCTACCTTGGTAATACATCCATCTCACCAATCAAGTCACTCTACCTTGGTGATACATCCATTTCCCCAATCAGGTCACCCTACCTTGGTGATACATCCATCTCACCAATCAGGTCATCCTACCTTGGAGACACACCCATCTCACCAATCAGGTCACCCTAGCTTGGTGACACATCCACCTCACCAATCAGGTCACCCTACCTTGGTAATACATCCATCTCACCAATCAGGTCACCCTACCTTGGTAATACATCCATTTCCCCAATCAGGTCACCCTACCTTGGTGATACATCCATCTTACCAAGCAGGTCATCCTACCTTGGAGACACACCCATCTCACCAATCAGGTCACCCTACCTTGGTGACACATCCATCTCACCAATCAGGTCACCCTACCTTGGTGATACATCCATCTCACCAATAATGTCACCCTAGTAATCTATTTCTATATATACAATAAAGTATAGCCAATTAGCCCCTCTGATACGGTCACCTCGCTATTCACTTCTCTTGCACTAAGTCCCAATGGTTACCTTAATAGTGAGTTTCCTCTGTATATACATCTGTTCCAGCAGTTCAAATGTTATCCTGTATCACAGATAAATAATGTAATTATTATAACCATGATTATGTACCAACATCATCGTAAACATAATTGGTTACCTTAATTTTCTAAGTAATCGTAATTATAATGTGTACACCATTTAGTGTTTCATAGAGTGACACACCCAATAAATAACTTTTTGATGGCGTACATATTTCAATTAAAATCTATCTTACATAAGCCATAAGCCAAACATATGTTTTCCCCTGTCAGTTAGATTCATTCAATTCACATTCCTTTCAATATGAAAAATGCAACTGACAGAAGAAATTACATCACGATCAAATCCTAAGCATGACAAAAATATCTCGCCGGACTGTGAGTAATGACTGCGTTAATGGTGACTACATAACCAACCATCTCGGTCAGGGGACTGAGACTCAGGTGGTGCATTCCCGTGTGAATCATCAGGATGTCTTATCCAACTTGGCAGTGCCGCAGCTTCTTATGCAGTGTCTTCATTCAGTCGTGTCTCTGTGAGTGGCGACTTGATCCATTTCAGCGCAGTTTCCCTAAAGTCGGATTTCACGCGTCAATCAGGGAGATGTACGACGTCGTAATCAGAATTGGTTTATGGTGCCTGTGAGGGTCAATTGAATTTCTTGGAAGATATGTTACCTGGTGTTATGTTTTGTTGTTTCTATTTCCTGCTTTGTGCACGCGTATATGTTGCCAGGTGTTGTCAGTAATGTGTTAACAGACATTGGTTGCTGGTGGAAGTTTGCCTGAGGTTGTGGAGATCAAATGTCTTTTATGACATACAGAATCAAGTCAGTGTGTCACAGATTTAGTTTATAATGAAGTAGGCCTACTTTATTGACAGGCAAGTGAAATATTAGTTGAATACTTCCTAGAGAAGTTGAGGTGATGTTCAATTGAACAGGTCTGTAAGGGAGTAAAGTGTAAATCACTTTGAGCAGTCCTAATGATACTGCGCTGTATAAGAACTTACCTTTTTAAGTGTGTAAACCGGGATCCATTTCACCGAAAACCAAATAGATCATTGAGATTACATTTGATAAACAAGTACCAGGTATGCTCACGCTCCATGATACATTTAATAATAACACACTTTTTCTACAACCAAAGAACACATCAACAATACATTTCACAACTAACCAAGGAGCTCCTTGAAAATACACTTCTCTAATAACAAGACTTCCTTGGAAATATGTGTTTCCTTACAACCAAGGAACTCATTTGGGGAAATACATTTCAGTAATGGCCAAGCAATTCCTTGAGAATATATTTCACTAGTAATAAAGAAGCCACCGCATGAATTGGGCCAGTGTAATACTGGGTGTGAAATTGTTAAAAGTTGGTTTCAGAAACTTTTGACTCCAAAGATGCAAATCCAATGCAAAGGAACGTATGCTGTGATGTGTATATATGCATTGATTGTTTTGTTAGTATGTGGAACTGTGGACTCACTCACTCACTCACTCACTCACTCACTCACTCACTCACTCACTCACTCACTCACTCACTCACTCACTCACTCACTCACTCACTCATTCATTTGACCAATTAGTTAAACAACTAACCAATCAGTAATTTATTTACAGCTAGCAGTATGAATTACATTACTGTAAAATACAACATAATTTGTAACATGCAAAATGTAGGAATAAATAGATAATAGGTTGTTGGAAAGAGGTCCCAGATTATAACTGATATCAGGTTATACGCAGTCTCAAATTGTGCACATTTCCTGGTCGATCTGTCATTTTTCAGTTGTAAGTGATATATATATATATATCAAATCTAATGCTCATTTCAAACACAATATATATATAATCAGAGAGAAGCCAATGCGGAGAATTCCCACATCAATCTGAGAATGCTTATCATTGCGTGTATGAAGGACTTATCAATCATTCTCAGTTGTATTATTGGCTCAGTAATCTGTAGTAACATTTATGTCATTGATCAGTAGCATTATCAATTTATCATATCATCATCTAGTCGCACAAAACATTCAATATTTAATAAACATGGAAGCAAACGAAGAACAACGATTAATATGTTTCCAGTGCAGGAGAAGGTGACAGTTTAACACCAATCAACTATGAGGAAATGTGCACGCAAGAGACCAATTTGACAGCCAGACAGTCACCAACATTAGAAGCTGAAAATTAACAACAAACCCATCAAAAGAAATCTAGTTCAGCAACCAGCAGGTGGAAAGCTAATTCTGGTTAGAAATTCAGATGGATGACAGTCTGGCATGTCAGAGAGACTAGAACAAAAATATGGTGTGTGAAGAGAAGATTTATTTTTAAATCCGACGTGTTAATCATTTGGATTATCTGGACCAAATTGTATTCCTCTGTTCTATTAATAAAAAGGTCGGTAACAAATGTTGTTGATCTGTGCACATAACAAATAACAATGGATGACTTCTTAACCAGTTCTCTCCACGTTTCCCTGTTCTCCGCAGCCCTCTGGGAGTCGGCGATCTCCAGTCCCGTCCACTCTTTGATGTTGTCTTCCCATCTTTTTTCGGTCTACCTCTTCTCCCCCCTCTCACGGTACCTTGCAAGATGGTCTTTGTAAGACCAGATGATCGTGAGACGTGGCCATACCACTTCAGTTTACGCTTCTTGGCTGTTGTAAGGAGGTCTTCGTCAGGTCCGATGGCTTGTTTGATCTTGTTTCGAACATCTTCATTAGTAACATGATATGCGCAAGATCTTCCGAAAGCACCTCATTTCCATTTATTTTGAAAAGCTATGTATATTTTTTACCTATTTATATGCAACAATTGTATATATGGGTTTTTCCTAAAAATAAATGTATTTGTATTCGTTTGTGGGCAGTGTGGTCATATGTTTGTGCGTTTACTATTCGAAAGAGTGAATAAGTGGTTGGTTCAATGTTTGTATCGATAAGCCAAAGGGCTTCCTTGTCCACCTGCCACCTAGAGTTAATTCTCTGGGTGGCAATCTTGTTAAATCTTGTTAAATCACGCACACAGGAAGTGAGTGTTGCGTTGGTTCTGTTAGCCAGTGTTGGCTGCTGTGCACTCCTGGCACCAGTAAGACATGGGTATGTGGAGTCTTAAAACGTCTTAAATTAGATTTCACAAAAGCATGCCAAGGTTAGATTTCAGCATTGATGGAATGGCCTTCGAATCTCTTACCAACATGCTTCAATAATCAGATAATAAAATGTTATTACCAAATAAATGTGTCTTGGAGAGTATTTGAACAAAAAATAATTGTGTTGAATTTTTTATAGGGAAAATTGTCAAAATGTTACGTTATCGGTCTTAAGAAGATCTTAAAATTTATTTAAGTCTGAATGACCCAAAGCTGGAAACACACATTGTGCACACGTGTGCATGCTCGCACATGTATGTCCGTGTATGTGCACATATATAGACATACTATACCACACCATACACGCACACACACACGCATTCATGCATGCATGCACTGATGCACACACACACACACACACACACACACACACACACACACACACACACACACACACACACACACACACACACACACACACACACACACACACAAAAATACATGCGCACGTGCACACACACACACACACACACACACACACACACACACACACACCACACGCACACAAACACACACTGCATGTGCACACCACACGCACTCACGCACTCACGCACTCACGCACTCACGCACTCACGCACTCACGCACACACAGATGTGCATGATAGAGAGAAGGTGAGGAAGATACAACTGCCCTGTGTAGCGAGGCAGTTAGATCTCCCTTCAAGAGGTACCATTGCACTAAACGAATGCACACAGTCAAAGAAACATCAAACACTCGACCAGACACCGAAGACAAACAACTCTTTGTGCCCAGTTTGTAACTAGAGTTTACAATGTCAGCACGCCATTGCCTTCTCACAGTCCTACGCATACCTCGGCCTAACTCTAGTCGCAGCAGTCAATGACCTGAGATGGTTTTTTGCAGTGTTTTAAAGGTATTTTAACAAGCACAACTAGGTATTCTTTGCATGCATAAAAGTTTCCCAACCATTATGTAAACATTCCTGTTCACTTGCAAAAATACTGCTTTTTTGTCCCTGGATTATGAACTGTGTCATCATAATTGAGTGATAATACACTATTTATTATTAGTAATATGATTTTTCTACAAGCCCATCCCATTATCCTAGGTGAGACTAAAGTGTCAAGCAAATGGTTTGGGTCAACATGAACAACATTTTGTTATAAATGTCTTTATTTCTAGCATCATGTAACAAAAATATCAGTGTGTTCAAAAAAATACTCAGAATTAAACAGCATATTTTAATTTCCAGCACACACAAACTCTCATAATTCAACATTCTACATGATATCAAATTCGTCAGCACATATAGGAAGCAAATAGTAACAAATATAATAACCCTAAAATATATTATGCCATTTCAAAACGCCCAGAAATATGAAAAACATAATTGGTATTGTCAACTCATCCCAAAATTCAAAACTAATCTTTCAAACAAGACATACGTCTGCAAAAATGTAGCTATTATGGGAAATAGCTATAATGGGCCTAAACCCTTCCAATCTCTCTCCTCTGATCCTCAACACCCCTGGGCTAGGAACAATGTGTACATGCTGTTGACTCTGGCAGGACATGTGATAGGTGAGGGTGGGCAGGGGGTGTCTTCAGGGGGGTGACAGACCAGTCACTGAAGGCAGATGACCAGGGAGAGAGTTAGAGCATTGATGACAGAGTGATGTATATCATTTGAAGGAGATTGTTGACTTTTCACCTATCACCCATTATACTGTTACATTCAGACTCCAAAATGGATGAGCATGCTACTTTGTCTGTGTTCCTGGTTATGGTGATAGATGTTGACAAACTTGAATTTGAATCCACACAGATAGCTCTATTGTCTACCTAGCCTTAGATAATTCATAATTATCTACCCAGGATGTGATAGCATATAGCCTTATATAATAGAGACAGAGTCAGATAAAAATTTGCAATCATATCATTGATAGATTTTTTGGTATCAAGATGGCATAGCATACTGTTTACTTTATGTAATTAAAACCATTTGCACACTTAAATTGATCGTCGCCAACATCAGAACATGATGACAGAACATTCAATAGAAAAGTATGGTTGGAAAACCATAGCATTAGTTCAACTTTTAATACATTCTAACATAGATTCTAATATTTAAATGTCAAATATGTTTAGTGCAGTGATTTGGCTTTGACATTTTAATGGTTGCAGCGTTTTAGAAGAACATGCCACACACTGTCTGGTTTACAAAGCATTCCTGACATATATGTCTTGCGGTAACATATCCCCTTGAGATACACGCTGCCTTGGTGGCCCTAACCTTGTCGGAGCCTAATTTAGAAAAAGAAAAGCCCCAGTAGATAAGCAACGGAACGATAGAGTTCTCACGAGTAGAGTGTGATGAGTTGTGACAGTTCTAGGATTAGTTTACATCAGATGGCACAGGGGCTAATTCGCCCCTTTGTTCCAGGGTGAAATGTCATTTTCTGTGTGCTTGGCACCTGTTGTCTTTTTACTTAACCTTAATGGACTAACGCTTGCGTTTTTAAGTCAGTACATGGATCATTGTTGTAAGGTGTCGTAATACTTTTTAGCATTCATTTTTAAACTTTTGATAGATTGTGCTAATATGCTATAGGATAATGTATGATTTTATGAAATAGCTTGTCTAGAAAATAGTACGGAAGGATCAGGAAATTTATGACAAGAAAGAAAAAAGGTACAAAATGAAATCACTTGGAGACAGTTTTGGATTCATCATATAATTGAAAGTGGTTTGATATGTTTAATAAATGATATGACAGCATAATTTTTACATATATAAATATATTCCAGGGTGGTAATTTTGTTTGAAATAAAAAAATATTAATTGGGCATTTTTTTGGACTGCTGATATTTCCATTTGTGAAAGTTCTAGGTAAATCCAGCACAAAATGGCATTGGATTCCCAGGTAAAGTCATCAAGAAAAAAATGCAACAAAGTTAACGCATTAAATACAGGTACATGTGTTCACTAAATACTAACCTGTGTGTGACTCTTGCAAGACATTTATAAATCTGTAATAAACTAAGCTTAATGTTAATTTTTTGTATCATTCAATTTTTAGTCTGCATTCTTTCTGATTTATTCTATTTTAAATCCTTTGCTAAAACTGTTGTCTGTGTGTTTGTCGGATGGGGTTTTTGTACATTTTGTTGGCCCCACACTTCCCCGTCATCTACAAACCCCCCATGAATGTTATACTTGCCTATGCGCGCCAAGGACTATCCTACGTGCCTTGTCAGCACCTCCATTCACGAGTTTCCTCTGCAAAATCACTTTCATTGTGTTTTGATTGATCAATGATGGCTATGAATTTAGCGTCAGTGAGTCGTGTGATGTGACCACCATTGACACATTGTCATATATCGTGACAGTCAGACGTGCAGGAGAGGTCTGTTGGGTTACTGGTGAACCAATCACTCATTTGATCCTTCGCCAACACGTCCAGAGCCATTTTTGCCATTGGCGCCCATAGTTCTGATGTTGTGTTTTAAATTTCGGACAGCCCATAATGCAAAATTTGTGTCAAGCCATTGAACCACAGTGTCTGCAAACAGAGATAACTGTTATCTTGCTTCCCGCATCTAGTAGCTGCTGATGGAAGTGCACATGGTTATAATGGCAGTGGAATAAGTAACTACGTCAAACAAGAAAGTGAGGTATATGTACACATGATTTAGTTGAACAATACCTTGAAAGTAAAGATCACTGCTTAGATTCTTGAATTCTATTAATCTACTTTACAATAAAAACTGCTGCATTAATTGTGTTCAGAAAACGATGATCTTTCAAGCAAATAATGTTAAAGGAATCATAATCATCTCCAAACGTTGCCACGATGCTGTGTATAATGTACCTCTTTGAAAATACAATGATTAAATGTAGCTGCATCATTGGTGCTTGGAAACAGCAGATGTGATGGCAGTTATCGCCGTGCCATGGAAACATAACAGAAGTGACCAGTGATTTGAGTGGTCACTGTATGGGTTCTGGTCAACAGCTGATTAATGTTGTCCAGTATTGATTTGGTCATGCCACATTCTGGACCATTGTGAGCTGGATTTGTCCAGTTATTAACCGTGATTTGTGTATTTTTCACAGAATTTGTCATTTGCGGTCAGTGTAAAGAGCACACCTGACTGAAATAATTGTGGTCGTGTTTAGAGACCTGTGTTTGATCCGACAGGGGGAGTATGACCTTTGCATGTTGACACATCGTAAGGTGGTAACTGATGGTAATTGGGACGTGTTAATGAGTAGGTACCCTGAAATATTGGCTGAAACAATTTGGCGCAAACATGTGTCATTACGTCTAGGATTTGCAGAGTCATTCTGCTTACTGTGTTCTTAATTAATTCCAAGTATTATAATAATTTTTTTGTTTTTTAACTAGTAGGACTACGACAAGATGCTGGGTCATTTACATTTAACAATTATAATGAACCAAGTCATTCTAGTTACAACAACCATAATTAATTATAAATATGATGATTCTTAATACTGCATTACAGTTATAATAACTCTTTTTTCTTCAGTTACTACAACATCTTGCTGAGTCAGTTAGATATTATTATTATTTCAAGTGCTGAGTCATTCTGTTTTCTTTTTCCTAACTAACTGAAAGAATCGTGATTAAAAATAACTGTGTTTATTACATTTAAAATTAAAACGTTACAGTTTGATTACTGATTGCTCAATCATGTTACAGCAAATACCACATGTAGCCTCACCCATGATTGCAGGTTATATTTTATTTGTTTCTCAAACTAAACATCACTAGAAAGCTAAATTGAACATAATCTGAATGTTCTAATCCTGTCTAAGTAGTCTTATTCAGGACCTGGGGCCAGTTTCATGAAGCATACTTAAAGTTACGCAACTACTTAGCGTCACGTGTTTGCGTAAAATCCTATGCTCGCTTATATTACAAAAATCACGTCACTTACTAAGACAATCATCTCAGCTAAATAAGCAAATTTATTAATTCACAACTATATAAATTTGACTCACTTCGAAGTGAGTCGAATTTATATAGTTGTGAATTAAGAAATTTGCTTATTTAATTATTCTTCCAACTTGATGAAGATTTTCACGAATCATCTTAGCATTTAGAACATTATTAGCCGCTTCACGAAACTGGCCCCAGGAGTCCTAAAGTCTTTTTTACTCAAGACAAGACAAGACTTGTTGCTCTCCTCCTTGTTCCCTGCTGTACAGAGGTGAGGGTCAGGTACAGTAAAGCTGAACCACTCTTTGTGTCTTTTCCTTCCACAGTTTTCTGTCCATCGCTCCCTCTCTCCATCTTTCATCCTCCCCTAATCTTCTCATGTCCCTCCTCCTGCAGTCCTCCCATCTCAGCTGTGGTCTTCCCCTTTTCCTGTGTCCTTCATGTTGTTCAGCCTCTGCTCTCTTCACTATTTTTCCAGCATCCGAGTGGCCTTCCCATCTCATCCGGCGTCTCAATAATCCTTCTGTTACACTACATTGCATTCCAACCTTTTTTCTCAGGTCATTCGACCTTCTCTGTCTACCTTCTTTGTTCTTGTTATTCTTCTAACTCAGTTGTTTTCCAAAACTTGCAGCTTCTGTTATTGTTGTTCTGTCAGCGCCACTGTCTCCAGACCATATAGGCATGCCGGTGTAACACACATTCTCAGCACTTTCCCTTTCAGCTTTTTTGAGATTTTTCCGAGGCCAGTTGAAAGTAATTTGTCTGATATCGGACATCGATATTCCGAGATGATTCCTTATTCATAGCTATTCTTTGGTTACATTTCCTCCAACCATCAGTCTTCATAGACCTGGCAACATCTTGTCTATGACCTCACTGCTGACATACAAATGTCTCGCTACAGACAGACAATTCCAAGTTTAAGAGATTCTCGGACAGAGTTTTTGCAAACCGCCTCACACAATTATTCATATATGTATCTAGATTTTATCAGGTCAGATTTTATTCAGCCATGGATGGGCATAGAATTTGTGATAAACACATTTATTTCATGTCATATCTAATAACCATATTGCCGTGAAAATCAATAGTTAGGCCTGACGTCCACAACGCAGGTACGGAAATCATGCAAGAAAAAAATACCAGCAAGGTTGAAGGATTTTAAGTCTGGAATAAGTTAAGTTCTAAGAGTGAGTTAATTGGATTTTAGGGTGAGAGGTGATAGGTTTGTCTGTAAGAATAATAGTTAATAGCGTCAACATCTGCTCTTGGAAAAGCAGAAACATCCCATCCGCTCACAATTTCAATTTTTGTTATACATGTTGGTGATTTTGGTTTGCCTTTCCCATTCACGGCGATTAAATTCACCAACGAATGTGAAATCCTTTGCTTTGTGCTATAAACAGACAAATGTTACTACATGAAATCATCGTTTAAAAAACTACAAAAAGCTGGACATTTCATAAAAAAAGCAGGAATGTGGAAACTGAGGATAAAATTGTATTTATTACCCAAAAGCTGTAAGATTGACTGGTATGAAGAGTTACATTTAAGTATTGTCTTGAAACTAACAATCTTGAAATAATAGCATTTTCCCATAACACAGGACAAATAAACAGATCTAAAAAAGAAAACACATCGGAGTTGGGATATGCTGTGGTATGGTTGGGACCAGTATCTGACACCAGAGTGGAAAAGTTGGTGGGCAACAGGAATTTAAACTTTAAATGTCAAGTTGTTGGTCACACGCAAAAGGTAGTTGTCCATATTTTGACCTCACACATAGTCTACATTGCATTAACATAGTAGTCCAGGGGCCGGTTTCATGAAGCGTACTTAAAGTTACGCAATTGCTTATTGTCACGTGTTTGTGGAAACTCCTATGCTCGGTTATATTAAAAAATCATGTCATTTACTAAGACAGTCATCTTAGCATTAAGAATGTTCTTAGCCGCTTCATGAAACCGGCCCCAGAAGTACAACTTTTTATATTTGCTAAAAAGACGGTCATGTGAATTGGCACTTTTTGAGAATTGCCAACCTTCCCGGAAAGATGACGGTTTTGGGCATCTGAACTCTCCCCATCTCTACTACCTCCTCCATCTGGACCTACTTGGGACTCTCCCCATCTCTCCTACCTCCTCCATCTGGACCTACTTGGGACTCTCCCCATCTCTACTACCTCCTCCATCTGGACCTACTTGGGGCTCTCCCCACCTCTACTACCTCCTCCATCTGGACCTACTTGGGACTCTCCCCATCTCTACTACCTCCTCCATCTGGACCTACTTGGGACTCTCCCCATCTCTCCTACCTCCTCCATCTGGACCTACTTGGGACTCTCCCCATCTCTACTACCTCCTCCATCTGGACCTACTTGGGGCTCTCCCCACCTCTACTACCTCCTCCATCTGGACCTACTTGGGACTCTCCCCATCTCTACTACCTCCTCCATCTGGACCTACTTGGGACTCTCCCCATCTCTCCTACCTCCTCCATCTGGACCTACTTGGGACTCTCCCCATCTCTACTACCTCCTCCATCTGGACCTACTTGGGGCTCTCCCCACCTCTACTACCTCCTCCATCTGGACCTACTTGGGACTCTCCCAATCTCTCCTACCTCTTCCATCTGGACCTACTTGGGACTCTCCCCACCTCTACTACCTCCTCCATCTGGACCTACTTGGGACTCTCCCCACCTCTACTACCTCCTCCATCTGGACCTACTTGGGACTCTCCCCATCTCTCCTACCTCCTCCATCTGGACCTACTTGGGGCTCTCCCCACCTCTACTACCTCCTCCATCTGGACCTACTTGGGACTCTCCCCATCTCTCCTACCTCTTCCATCTGGACCTACTTGGGACTCTCCCCACATCTACTGCCTCCTCCATCTGGACCTACTTGGGACTCTCCCATCTCTCCTACCTCTTCCATCTGGATCTACTTGGCACACTCCCCATCTCTACTGCCTCCTCTATCTGGACCTACTTGGGACTCTCCCCATCTCTCCTACCTCTTCCATCTGGACCTACTTGGGACTCTCCCCACTTCTATTGCCTCCTCCATCTGGACCTACTTGGGACTCTCCCCATCTCTGCTGTCTCCTCCATCTGGACCTACTTGGCACTCTCCCCATCTCTCCTACCTCCTCCATCTGGACCTACTTGGGACTGTACCCATCTGCACTGCCTCCTCCATCTGGACCTACTTGGGACTCTCCCCATCTCTGCTGTCTCCTCCATCTGGACCTACTTGGCACTCTCCCCATCTCTCCTACCTCCTCCACCTGTACCTACTTGGGACTCTCCCCATCTCTCCTACCTCCTCCATCTGTACCTACTTGGGACTCTTCCCATCTCTCCTACATCTGTACCTACTTGTGATTCTCCCCATCTCTCCTACCTCCGCCATCTGTACCTACTTGGGACTGTTCCCATCTCTACTGCCTCCTCCATCTGGACCTACTTGGGACTCTCCCCATCTCTCCTACCTCCTCCATCTGGACCTACTTGGGACTGTACCCATCTCCACTGCCTCCTCCACCTGGACCTACTTGGGACTCTCCCCATATCTACTGTCTCCTCCATCTGGACCTACTTGGGACTCTCCCCATCTCTACTGTCTCCTCCATCTGGATCTACTTGGGACTCTCCCCATCTCTCATACCTCCTCCATCTGGACCTACTTGGGACTCTCCCCATCTCTCCTACTTCCTCCATCTGTACCTACTTGGGACTCTCCCCATCTCTCCTACCTCTTCCATCTGGACCTACTTGGGACTCTTCCCATCTCTCCTACCTCCTCCATCTGGACCTACTTGGGACTCTCACCATCTCTCCTACCTCTTCCATCTGGACCTACTTGGGATTGTACCCATCTCCACTGCCTCCTCCATCTGGACCTACTTGGGACTCTCCCCATCTCTACTGTCTCCTCCGTCTGGACCTACTTGGGACTCTCCCCATCTCTACTGCCTCCTCCATATGGACCTACTTGGGACTCTCCATCTCTACTGCCTCCTCCATCTGGATCTACTTGGGACTCTCCCCATCTCTACTGCCTCCTCCATCTGGACCTACTTGGGACTCTCCCCATCTCTACTGCCTCCTCCATCTGGACCTACTTGGGACTCTCCCCATCTCTACTGCCTCCTCCATCTGGACCTACTTGGGACTCTCCCCATCTCCACTGCCTCCTCCATCTGGACCTACTTGGGACTCTCCCCATATCTACTGTCTCCTCCATCTGGACCTACTTGGGACTCTCCCCATCTCTACTGTCTCCTCCATCTGGACCTACTTGGGACTCTCCCCATCTCTCATACCTCCTCCATCTGGACCTACTTGGGACTCTCCCCATCTCTCCTACTTCCTCCATCTGTACCTACTTGGGACTCTCCCCATCTCTCCTACCTCTTCCATCTGGACCTACTTGGGACTCTTCCCATCTCTCCTACCTCCTCCATCTGGACCTACTTGGGACTCTCCCATCTCTCCTACCTCTTCCATCTGGATCTACTTGGGACTCTCCCCATCTCTCCTACCTCTTCCATCTGGACCTACTTGGGACTCTCCCCATCTCTCATACCTCCTCCATCTGGACCTACTTGGGACTCTCCCCATCTCTCCTACTTCCTCCATCTGTACCTACTTGGGACTCTCCCCATCTCTCCTACCTCTTCCATCTGGACCTACTTGGGACTCTTCCCATCTCTCCTACCTCCTCCATCTGGACCTACTTGGGACTCTCACCATCTCTCCTACCTCTTCCATCTGGACCTACTTGGGATTGTACCCATCTCCACTGCCTCCTCCATCTGGACCTACTTGGGACTCTCCCCATCTCTACTGTCTCCTCCGTCTGGACCTACTTGGGACTCTCCCCATCTCTACTGCCTCCTCCATATGGACCTACTTGGGACTCTCCATCTCTACTGCCTCCTCCATCTGGATCTACTTGGGACTCTCCCCATCTCTACTGCCTCCTCCATCTGGACCTACTTGGGACTCTCCCCATCTCTACTGCCTCCTCCATCTGGACCTACTTGGGACTCTCCCCATCTCTACTGCCTCCTCCATCTGGACCTACTTGGGACTCTCCCCATCTCCACTGCCTCCTCCATCTGGACCTACTTGGGACTCTCCCCATCTCTACTGTCTCCTCCATCTGGACCTACTTGGGACTCTCCCCATCTCTACTGCCTTCTCCATCTGGACCTACTTGGGACTCTCCCCATCTCTACTGCCTCCTCCATCTGGCCCTACTTGGGACTCTCCCCATCTCTACTGCCTCCTCCATCTGGACCTACTTGGGACTCTCCCCATCTCTACTGCCTCCTCCATCTGGACCTACTTGGGACTCTCCCCATCTCTACTGCCTCCTCCATCTGGCATGCCTTAGTCTGACACAGGAGACTTCAACAGGCTGCAGATTCTAGGTATGTAGGAGATCATGAGGACGCCGACAGCCTCCCAACACACCCTCAGGGGGGCGCAGTGTACTGCAACAGGCGTCAGGCATCATGCAGCCGGAGCTTTGTTTTACATCTCTTCTAAACCCACTGGATGTCTACTTCCTTCTCCTTTGTGTGTCTGGGGCTGGGAGCATGACAGTTATTGCCACAACTTCAAATGCAAATATGATGAAGGAAAGTTTCATAGAAAAAAAGTAGCTGAGAAAACATAGCAGGGAAAAACTAATAGGAGAAAAGGGAACAGGTTAAAAAGAACCACGAACAAAAAGGAACAAGTTAGTTTTATTAGTATTATTACAGTGCTATTTTATACATATAAAAAATTGTATCTTTCCTGTTATGTTTTTCTCAGCAGTAACTGTTACTTGTCATTTGTTACTTGTCCTATTACTTTTTGATTAAATATGTTTCAGTATTAATATATAAACTTTATGACATCACAGAAACTGAAGTGTGACTCACTTTTTCCAGTATTTGGAATTGTTTCAGAAAATGTTTTACCCAGAAACCACTAGCTCTACAACACTGATGTGGTATAATGAAGCTGATGGTCCAAACCTTATGGGACATTTGAAAAAAAATGGATTTTGTAATGTCAGTTTGTATTTTGTGTACATTTTACTGAAGATATCTACCACTGTCTGTTAGTGGAGCGCACAGAGGTATGAATGAGTACCTGGCTATAGACAGTGGTGGATATTTGTGTACGAATAGTCTTTGCACATTAACTGCAGCATGGCTGGATGCTTCCCAGAGAAGTCAAGATGGTGTTCGATTGAACAGTGTAAAGCATTTTGAGCAGTCCTGAAGACTGAATACTGCGCTATATAAGAACTTACCTTTTATTTTACTGACTGTGGAATGTATGGATGAATATAACCACATTATTGGTAACAAGTAAATGGGATGGAAAAATAGTAATCATCTGTGTTTCAATGCCATCCTCTAATTTCAGTTTAATTAATTATTGGAAATACATTTGACAAGTTCATTCATCATCTTTCTCTTAAACTTCACACGCCGGTGTCGTTACGAATAAAATAAGTCAGTGGCCTTGCGATGTGCAAAAATACCAATTAAGCTGTTACGTGGGAACTACATTTGGCAGGCAGCCTTGAGTGCTGGGATGGATGACCTTGGAAATGAAGTGTTGCTTTGCTTATGTTTTCATACAACATAACTTGCTAAGCAGCCTAAATTTCATGAAATTATGTATATTTGTGTACAGGGATATTGCCCAATATTGGGCCTACCACAGTATTTCGAGAAATTAATTAGAAATGAGTTCCTAGGTACAGTCACCTCACCAGTTAGGTCACTTTGACCCAGTACAAAAGGTGACCTACTAGCTACTAAATACATGTTTAGCACTTAGTTTATGAGCAATGATTGCACAGACATGTTTGATACTAAAATTATAATGTATTTCAAAAACATTTTATAACTAGCTTTTTTCCATTGTTGAAATTATTAGTAGTTATTGAGACGTGATGCTAACTAAAAATACTGTTTATTAAAAAAAAAATTGAGATCAAATTGGTTAATTATTTTATGACAGTATTTTTGGTAATGATGTCACGTAAGACATGACAGCGTTAAACATGGTGTATGAGTGCGTGCATGTTGTGCGTGCTTTTTGGTGTCTGCACACATGTGTTTACGTGTACTTATACCTTTGTGGTGTTGTGTGTGTGTGTGCATTTACCAACTAGCCCCACCTGTGGTTAATTTGGTATTTGATCAATGGCCACAAAAATATCTTGCACGCAATTAGTTGTTGAAACTACGACTAGAAGTGCGGGAGGCTGCATGCCTGCTCATGTGATACGACTTCTATGAAACAAGCAGGCGGATTTTTTGTGGGGATGCACTGGCCTGTGGTTTTGCATACATGGGGTAATAGGTGTAAACTAACTGAAGAATTGACTAACGAGAACAAGAGAATGCCTGCTCTAGTTACCTCTTGTATGGGTACAAGTGGGAGCTATTGTCTCAGATGAGAAAATTTAGTATTAGCACAGGTGTAGTTTGTACTCGAATCAACCAGACATGAAATAAACTTACTCGGTAATTGTGGTCGTGCGTAGGCCTAGTTGTTGACAGATTTTGAGTAATTGTACACAATCACATTGGTCAAAAAGGCAAAGTAATTAAAATTGGCGTGGCCTAGAACTATCCAAGTCGGCGTGATCTGGAACCATCTGAGGAGGAGGCATGGCCCGGAACCATCCAAGGAGGCATGGCCCGGAACCATCCAAGGAGGCATGGCCCGGAACCAACCAAGGAGGCATGGCCCGGAACCATCCAAGGAGGCATGGCCCGGAACCATCCAAGAAGGAGTGGCTTGGAACCATCCAAGGAGGTGTGACTTGGAACCATCCAAGGAGGCGTGACTTGGAACCATCCAAGGAGGTGTGGCTTTGAACCATCCAAGGAGGTGTGGCTTGGAATCACTCAAGGAGGCATAGCTGGGAACCATCCAAGGAGGCATGGCATGGAACCATCCAAAAAGGTGTGGCTTGGAACCATCCAAGGAGGTGTGGCTTGGAACCATCAAAGGAAGCATGGCATGGAACCATCCAAGAAGGTGTGGCTTGGAATCCTCAAAGGAAGCATGGCATGGAACCGTCCAAAGAGGTGTGGCTTGGAACCATCAAAGGAAGCATGGCTTGCAATCAAAATAGTGAATAAAAAAATAAATTAAAAACAAGATCAATAGGATGAGATTACAGCAAAGTAATAGCTGCATGCTGCAAATACGAATAGACACAAGGTTGTATTTTACGAAATGAGTGAAGTCATTTCAAAGGAAAGAAACACATTAAAGATTTATTAAGTGGTTTTCTCAGTTTACATTCAGTCAGATTGTTAGCAAATCTTAATCTACAGTGGAGCCTCTCTAATAAGGTCACCCTTGGGACTGGACAAAGTGACCTCAATAGTGAGGTGACCACAATAGTGAGGTGACCACATTAGTGGCCGTTAACTCCTATTCTTTATATACTTTAGTTAATCTTGGGACTGTCCCAGGGTGACACTAACTTGTAATGCGGCAGTATAATGGAGGTGACTGAAGTGAGGTTTGACTCTATTTGAATAGCTTTCATATCTTCAGTTCATCTCTTGACCGGGATGGTCTACTGGTGCCGATTCCACGGCAACTGCAGTAGCTTAGGTTGGTCCATTCCTTCCTGTTGTCCAGTCAGTTTTTCTTTGGGTGTTCCTCACACTCCAGGTGCCACGCATAATCGTTTTTTGAGATGGTCTTATGTGTCAAGTGGCCTGGCCAAACCACGAGAGATTGTGCCATTTAACTGGTCACAAAAAGGACTTGCCTTTCCGCGATGTAGTCCATCTATCACATGAAGCAGTTCATTTGTTTGGACTTGTCTTTTAATATCTTACTTGAAAGTTACTAGTTATTCTCATCGAGTTGTTTTAGTTGTGCAGATATGCACCTACTTCCTGAATATTGTGTAAATGGTCTGTATAAAGCTGTTAAATTTACTACCATTTAATAAAATTAACTGACAGTAGATCTTGTACACGTTGCACTGCAACTTCTTTTCCTGTGCAATTTTCTCACTTCGTAAAATGTATATTTCTTTTTTCCTAAGATTTATTTTGGCATTTGTGACAGCCTTTTTTAACACTGCCTGCCAAAGAATTCCAGAGATTTGCACACATGCATGCATTCAGGCACATGCACTGACAGCAATGTAGCATGCTGACATTGGCAGTGTCTGTGCCCCCAGGTATTTAGGTCCATGCACATCTTTCTATCTTCATTCACGTCCCTATATCGTTGACATCTGCCTTACCAGTTAGCCATGCATTTAACAAATACAAAGGTAGTTACAAAATCCACATTGACCCTAAAGCAACATTTTTGGATCGTAGAAATTGCAAGTTCCCGCAGCATGTATTGGCGAGGCAATAAGGTTGAACCAGTACTAAACGCATGAGGTTTGTTTAGACTTTGTGACATCATTCTGATTGGTCAACAGGATTCTCTCTGATAACCGTTGAGATTTCCTCATATAGAACACTTCCTTGTCCAGCTGTAACGGTCAAATAGCGTGTTGGACTATCTGACCTTGTTGGCAGCGTTTCACAATCAGTCCGTATGCCACTACACGAACCTCCCACTCCTTGGGATGCCTGGCACAAGGCGGAATGTAATATGTCGTGCTTCTAATGAGGCAGGAACGACACAGCCTGATCATCAAGCATTGTGACAAAGTTGAAGAGTGCAATTAATACCTGAGCATATTGTAGACGTTAATTGTTCTGTTATAAAGCTAGCTGTATGAGATGCTGTAAACAGGTGCAAGAGGATGTGTACCATTGTCTACCTGCCATGAAAGCTAAAGTATTAGTGATCTGCCACAGCAAAGCAGGTTTTAAGTTGCAACATTGTGAAACAAAGTTTTGTGCCTTTTTTGATTCCAGAGATCATGAACTTTGAAATGATACCGCATTTGTCAAAACAGTAGTTTTAGTTATTAATTGCTAAAAATGAAACAGACTTGTAAAAAGAGATGTTCTGAGAAACGAGTTCATTAATAAACAGTATGCCTATTGTTTTATAACACGTTGGTTCATAAATGCACGCATTTTATTAGTTTTTTGATAATCTGTCGAGGAAAATAAACTGGAAACTGAAAGAAATATTAGAATGTAAGGTTTCTGCCCAAATCACACAATTGATGGGCCTGAACTGGACAGTTATTTTTGGCCCATGTGCAGAGTGGGTCTTTATGAGTTACCCCCCCAAGTGGATCGCTTAAATCCGATGGTCATTCCATAAAAAGTGTGTACAACTAGCTGATCTGCTTTGCACCGAACATACGGGCAGAAGAAGTCACCTTCCTAACATATGGGTAGGAAATATGTGGAGGTGGAACAGAAGAGGCACAAACCCCTCAATCCATAGTCTGAGCACAAGAAGTAAACAACGTCACATCAGTTGTGTGTTCTGAGAGATTGTGTATTCACAGAGTGGTATTTATTGCAACAATCACATGAGCTACACCAAGCATGACTCAGACAATACTGGTAACCGCCTCAGATTAAAACATTCAGTGACAACTTATTACTTTGGTACATGTTTATTTTAAGATCTACATACGTGTGACCTCAGTTTTTGCAACAGCTATTGAAGGATGTTGATCAACAAAAACACCAGGTGCACTGTACTGTTTACAGCCTGCACTGACCAGCTCAGAAATAATGTTCTGTGAAGACAGCAGTTGAATGGAATCAACGTAACAAGCCACAAGTCTCAGCTGAAACAATACATGATTTCAGCTGCCTGTTTTGTGCAGCTATTAAACTCCACGCATACACACTTGACAGATGCAATCACTACTGCTTTCTGGCAAGAAATACTGCTCTTTATGTTTGTCCCACTTACCCACTTTTTGGATGACTTATTTATTTCTAAAAATATTACTGCATATTCATGGTAAAATCACTGTATTTGTTGCAACTTATAAAACGAAACTGCTCAAGACACTAATATAAACTACAGTTGCATGGAAGAGGATGGTTTCTGCTTTTCACTGGCATGTCATGCTTTCTAATGAGCAGATATTGACACCTATGTTGCCTCGTCATATCCTATGACAATTAGTGGCTCGGTATATGGTACTTAACTTAGAGTTAGAAAAATACATTTTGATGACCGCCTATGAGCCAGTTTTGATGCCAACATACAATCTGCATCTCACTCTAAGAGTAAGACAACAGCAGTATAGATTGGGCAGGGTCTGTGCGTGGACGATGCTGCCTTCTGTTCCAATTCCCAGGTACATTCCATCATTGGCAGTTTCTCCAACACCTGCACAGCTGTTGTGCTCTAAATCTTAAAAAGGAAGATTGTTGTCATGAACTTTGGAGTCGAGCCAAAATTTGTCTAAATTAGGGACATCTCATATATACGTTCCATCATGTTAACAAGTTCGCACTGCGCAGGGAACTGATCACAACACAAGGCAAAGCCATAACATCCTTTGGAAGATTCACAAACAAGGGTTTGGGCTGACAAGAGACAGTCACTGGATACAGAACTGGAAGTGTATCATACAAGCATTCTTAGCATCCTACTATATGGTCCAGAAACAAAGGAAATGTACCACAGACAGGAAAGGAAACTAATCAGCTTTCTTCTCCACTGCCTGTTCACCTAAAGACCGCCTCCCAAAGACCATCCTCTATAGAGAGTTGACTGATGGCAAACGCGCAGTAGACAGACCTTAACTTTACGATTTAAGGATGTGATGAAAAGAGATCTGAAAGACTATGGTGTAGCCATTGACCCTATGCATTGGCAAACAGTTGCATTGCATAACTTGTTCGTGTATCAACCATTCTTCAGATAACAAAATTAATCAATGAACTTCATAGATTTTTTCAGTTAAATTAAGAGTTATTTTCTGAGTTAAAATAAAAGTAAGATATGCATGGATTGCTTTCACCTAAAACCTTTTCTTGTAAATGTTAATTAAATAACGCCTTTTGGTAATGTTATTTACTAAATAAGATCGTCTTGTAAATGCTGTCTATCTCCATCACGTTTAATCCTTCTAAACACTTTTGTATCAACTGCATATTTCAATACTTTATTTGTTACATCATCGTCCAAATTGTTGATATATATTAAGAATAATATAGGTCCCAGTACTGATCCCTGTGGCACCCTAGTCAAAACCGATTTCCAATTTAAAGCCTCCCCATAAACTGCTACCCGTTGTCTTCTGTCAATCAGCCATTTTTCTGTCCAGTTAATTATACCATCCCCTATGTTATGGGACTTCAGTTTAAGCAGCAATCTTTGATGTGGCACTTTGGCAAAAGCTTTTTGAAAATCTAGGTAGATAATATCTACTGGTGATCCCTCATCTACCCACTTAGTAATATCTTCCAGAAAACATAGCTTATTTGTTAAGCATGATCTCGCAGTTAGAAACCCAAGTTGAGATGGGTTTATCAAGTTATGTTTAACAAGAAAATCCACCATGTGATCTTTAGTTAGTCTTTCTAATAATTTGCAAATCACCGATGTTAAACTCACTGGTCTGTAGTTCTCTGACTTCTTTCTCGAACCCTTTAAAATAACGGTATAATGTTTGCTTCTTTCCATTCTAAAGGAACCACTCCCTCGTTTAATGACAAGTAGATAGTTGTCGCAGGCAGTATGCCAATTTGTTCTTCAATTTCCAATAGTAGTTTGGGTGGACACAGGTGTTGGCTCAGGTGATTAATGCTCCAGTGGTGTCAATGTCACACCTTCTCCCTGCTCTTAATGAGACTTGATGAGAATAAGGATACAATAGCCACATTAAGCCTGTACTTGTGAAGAAGGTGGAACAATACACATTTTACACTTGGGGCCAACCAGAATAATGACTGTGTTTCTGGTTACTGGACTGACCATAGTAAACGCACACGACCATAGAACGTCTTATTACATGATAAAGGAAATCATTTATTTCTATCCCTGCATAAATACAAGCACAAGAGGAGACAGCAACCTTTGCTGGCCATGTAACTAAAATCACAAGACACTGACTTCATTTGATAATATTAAGAATGTCACAATTTCTAGAAATCTCTCGCGGCCAGAATATCGGAACTACCCCAGGGGGTATGTGTTTCTTCTTTTGGTCTGAACAAGTTATGGGTAACATCTCCACACAAAAATTATACAAATGGTTACCTAACCTTAGATAGTTTCCTCTAGAAAATATTAAAATAAAAAATATCCTACCTACCTGTCTACCTGTGTACCTTAAAAAGACAGCAGTTGTAATAGGAAAGAAAGTACAATTCTAGTGGGCCAAAGATGAACTTATATTAAGGTGATTGAATCTCAGGTATCTTATTCAAGATAGTGCAACACATCAATTATAATGTCAATTATTTCTAGTTGTTATTTTATGTAATTGCACATTATAGATTCATAGAATTCTTCAATGTCTTTCTTTAGTCGATGCATAGTTGAACTTTTTTTTACCAAGTTTGTCTCATTATATGTCCTAACTTGTCCGTATTGATTACGTGTTATTGTTTTTCTCATTACATGTTCTAACTTGTCCGTATTGATTACGTGTTATTGTTTTTCTCATTACATGTCCTAACTTGTCTGTATTTATTACGTGTTATTGTTTTTCTAATTACTTGTCTGTATTGATTACGTGTTATTGTTTTTATCATTACATGTCCTAACTTGTCCGTATTGATTACGTGTTATTGTTTTTATCATTACATGTTCTAACTTGTCCGTATTTATTACGTGTTATTGTTTTTCTCATTACATGTCCTAACTTGTCCGTATTGATTACGTGTTATTGTTTTTCTCATTACATGTCCTAACTTGTCCGTATTCATTACGTGTTATTGTTTTTCTCATTACATGTCCTAACTTGTCCATATTGATTACATGTTATTGTTTTTCTCATTACATGTCCTAACTTGTCCGTATTCATTACGTGTTATTGTTTTTCTCATTACATGTCCTAACTTGTCCATATTGATTACATGTTATTGTTTTTCTCATTACATGTCCTAACTTGTCCGTATTGATTACGTGTTATTTTTTTCTCATTACATGTCCTAACTTGTCTGTATTTATTACGTGTTATTGTTTTTCTCATTATATGTCCTAACTTGTCTGTATTAATTACGTGTTATTGTTTTTCTCATTACATGTTCTAACTTGTCCATATTGATTACATGTTATTGTTTTTCTCATTACATGTCCTAACTTGTCCGTATTCATTACGTGTTATTGTTTTTCTCATTACATGTCCTAACTTGTCCATATTGATTACATGTTATTGTTTTTCTCATTACATGTCCTAACTTGTCCGTATTGATTACGTGTTATTTTTTTCTCATTACATGTCCTAACTTGTCCGTATTGATTACGTGTTATTGTTTTTATCATTACATGTTCTAACTTGTCCGTATTCATTACGTGTTATTTTTTTCTCATTACATGTCCTAACTTGTCCATATTGATTACATGTTATTGTTTTTCTCATTACATGTCCTAACTTGTCCGTATTGATTACGTGTTATTTTTTTCTCATTACATGTCCTAACTTGTCCGTATTCATTACGTGTTATTGTTTTTCTCATTACATGTCCTAACTTGTCCATATTGATTACATGTTATTGTTTTTCTCATTACATGTCCTAACTTGTCCGTATTCATTACGTGTTATTGTTTTTCTCATTACATGTCCTAACTTGTCCATATTGATTACATGTTATTGTTTTTCTCATTACATGTCCTAACTTGTCCGTATTGATTACGTGTTATTGTTTTCTCATTACATGTCCTAACTTATCCGTATTGATTACGTGTTATTGTTTTTCTCATTACATGTCCTAACTTGTCCGTATTGATTACGTGTTATTGTTTTTCTCATTACATGTCCTAACTTGTCTGTATTTATTACGTGTTATTGTTTTTCTCATTACATGTCCTAACTTGTCCGTATTAATTACGTGTTATTGTTTTTCTCATTACATGTCCTAACTTGTCCGTATTGATTACGTGTTATTGTTTTTCTCATTACATGTCCTAACTTATCCGTATTGATTACCTGGTATTGTTTTTCTCATTACATGTCCTAACTTGTCCGTATAGATTACATGTTATTGTTTTTCACATTACATGTCCTAACTTGTCCGTATTGATTACCATTGTTTTTCTCATTACATGTCCTAACTTGTCCGTATTGATTGCGTGTCATTTTTGTTCTCATTACATGTCCTAACTTGTTCGTGTTGATTACATGTTATTGTTTGACAACTTAATTAGGCTTATGCTCTGCTAATCTGTGTTGTGGCAGTTTTTCCTCGAGTGTAACAAACTGTTTAATTAATATATACTTTCTTGCACTCGTTACGATTAGAAAACAATGTTTTGGGTTAATTGGTAATGATCCTCACATCAGTAACTGATGCATTGACATTACTTCCGGTCAGTAAGCTGAGAATGACAGTTGAGTTCTGTTCATTGATGCATTGGTCTCATCTGGTCAGAGCGGCTCATTTGATTGTGTATCTAATTGCATTTGAGAAACGATGTGGCTGAATTAACAAATTTCACTTCCGCACACCAGAAGATGTGGCATCTGCGGTTTCGACATGAAAATTATTGTAGAATATAACAATTTGTATTAACAAGCAAGCTGATTATTTAGTATTTAAGTGAATGCTTCATTATATCATATATTTGTGTTGATATTGCGAAAATAGAAAATACATTTGCTGACACTTCCTCTGATGAAATTTTTTTTTTTCAAAAACGGAAATTTCTTGAGAGCAACAAATATTGACATAAGCCAGTAAGCTGGAACGTTGTTATATTCAAGAATAGAAAATTATGTTACCATTTCTATGTCAAACAGTATTGTCATAACTAACATTGAGTAATAGTTAATATCTATTCCATCTATTGTGGAGTGGGGCGTCACATCGTTTAATTTGTTCTGCCCTCTAGACAAATCATCTCTGTCTATCATAAATCGCCTCCATCAACCTTGATCCTCCGTTCCGTCCCTCTGCCTGGTGTTCACCTTTGCTCTTTCAACGTCTCGTAACGTTATCTGTCCGTCCTATCTATCTAATCTCTCTGATTTGTTTTATATTTGCTACTGAACCTCAGTGAGACGGCGTCTGTAAAGACGCGGCTGTCTGTGACCATATTGAAGGCGTTGGGAGTTAAACATGGACTCTCCGTCACCTTGCTTATGATTAGTGTCCTCTCTCTCGCATCCGAGTTGGAACGGCGGCAATGAGATTCAACTACGTGCCACAGCCGCCCAGAGATATTGCCATCTTGGAACTAGATCAAACGAAACCCATTCATGCGAACCAACGCAAACTAATACAAGCACGCAGCACATGCACGCATAGTCACCACATGCACGTACTCATTTCAATACTGGAGATGCGCACACACACGCACACTTTCATTCAAGCAGGCACGTGTATGCACAACTGACCGTCTATTTCAAAATGAAGATTCTATTTACGACACACCTGTGTGCTGGTGGGAGACTGATGTGTGTTTAACCTTGATCACCTTGAATTAAACGAGTATTGATACGGTGAGACCTGCCCATGCCACTTGTACTTAACTGGACACGGCATCTGGCCAACCATAAGACACTTGTGCTGTGACGTGGAAAATAGGCCCAATAAATCACGCTGGTCTTATATTTATCTAATTTTTCTGTAGTCATTGGTGCGTGCTGCTTCAATGATTGTCACTGTGTCATGGCTGCTTGATGCCAGTGCTTTAGTGCACGAGGGAAACTAACAAATCAGTTGATTTTGAAGTGATGTGAAGTTAATTTTTTTAGATCATCATACATACATAGTAAAAGAAACAGTTTGTACATATTTTTCAGTTTGGATGATCCAGGGAGGCCTGCGCTAAGACCTGAGAGATCGCTATCGCACAGGCCTCCATATGTCTCTATGAATACATACTGATTGTGGTCTAGTAGTAGTAGTCAAAGTTAATGCTACCTGATTAGTCTACAGGTTTTAAACAAATGTGCATTTAGAAACAACATTTGTAACAGTGCACATATAACAGTGCTAATAGTTCTAACGAAACTAATACTACATAGTAGTGTCAACAATGTAAATGCCTTATTTTAATTTTCTAACGTGTGTATGAGTGTGATTAGAATGTAAATCAAATTATCATTGGTATGATGCAATAACTACACAAAAATAAAGATAACAAATCCTAAATAAAATAAAATAAAAATTTGAGCTTGATTTGAATTTTTTAATGTTGTATTATCCATTTTCCTGATGTTTCTATTAGGAAGCTTGAATTGGAATAATTTCGGGATTTTTTCATATTGTATGTACATTATTAAACAATGAGTTTATCTTTACGTAGTTGTAGATTATTATTTTATATTTAATAATATATTATGTCCTTGCTCCAGGGCCTCCATGATCATCTTATAGCGATTTTAATCGAGATATTTCATCATGGAAGTGTATATCGCATACATACATTTATAATTACTTATTTTATAGATGATAACTCATTGAAAATCAACATTCTGCAGCTAATGAATTCATTACAATTCCAATTTAAGGATGGTTTGACAACAGGAGTAACTGATGGCTACGTATTATTAAGGTTAGAAGAAAATTTCTACAAAGATAAAAGTTGGTCTTACACAAATTCCTCACAATTTATTCACACCTATTTTATTTAATTGCAGAGATCTGAGTGGAAACGACATCAGTCAACTGCCAGAGTATGTCTTCAGCACCTTGAAGTTCCTCACGGAAATGTAAGTTGAAACTACAGGTAGTTTCCTGCTAGTCACCACTGGTCTCTTGGCAGGGATCATCCTTGGCCAGTGGAAAACTTCTTTGATCGGAAAGTAATTAAAACCAGGTCAAAACTGGTTTAAACTGATCAGAATTGTTTATTTATTATTTGTGTGTTTTTTTACTTCAGTCCTGCTTTAGCCAATGAACCATGACGCTATATGTCCTGATTGTTCAAACTCTGTCCAAAGCTAGTACTTGTATTTAACTGTATCAGTGTTGCACTCAGATGCCTGTATACAGTACATTTGCCACTTCTTTTTAGGTGTTTCCCGGTATATTCACTAAGTGACACCACCAAACTACGTGGCCTTCACCTTGCCGATGTTGGTCACGTTACGAAATACACTTTTGACAAATTGGATTTAGGCATATTTATTTGTAAATAAAGAACAAAAAGCATGCCTAACTCTGACCTACAACCGAGACAACTTCCTTTGCTATTGAATTTGAACTGTTCGCGACATTCAGTAGACCGGGGGTGTTTGGCCGATTACTTGAACATTTTGGCGGATTGAATCAGTGGTACGGATTTTGAATTGGCGGCCGCCGATTCAAAGGCCTTAATTTTGAATACTGGTTTCAGTGCATGCATGTGTGCAAATGGATGTGACTGCTCCCTTAAGCTGCTAAGTGGTTCAATTAGGTGTCAGGTAAGATGGGCAGACAACACATGCTTCCTGTTTTTGTACATTCTCCTTGATTAAAGCAGCACCAGACACTGCTGATGAGATCAGTCTGGTGGGACTAGAATGGTGCAACACTTCCCTCTCAAGACTGCTGAACAAGCCATAAGAACTGTGCTGTATTGACTAGCAGCAGCGTGACATGTGTTCTATCCCTGGGTGCGACGAACCCATGCTTCGTTTTTCTGTTTTTTTTTGTTGCATACCTGCTGGCTTAAATAGGTATTGACAGTTACGTTTATAGAACACTTCCTCCTGTAGAAGTCTGTTGTGATTTATCTCAGGTGTTTCCAGGATTTTCTGGATAGAGGGTGATGTCGTGGTGACTTGGGGTGTCTGCATTTAGCCGCTGTGTTGTTTATCGTTTTTCATCAGTTTTAATTCAAGGATGTTCTGTATGTTTGTTGAGAAGTAGTGTGAAGATGTTGTGTGGCAGAACAACCAAAACTTTGGCAGTTTTATGGACCATTTTACTCGTTGTGTGTGTGTGTGTGGATAACCGATTTGGCAAAATGGCAGATTCAAGACTTGTTCACGTGACGTGATGTTGGCCTTGCGACCCAGTGTCACTGACAATCTTTCTGGTCCACTCCTCAATTTAAATGACTTTACAGTGAAGTCTGACACTAACAGTAGAAACCACCTGCGACGAAAGTGGGGCAAGAGAGGTGGCATTCAAGGAAAAGAAAGTACGCACTCTCCCTCTGCCCTCTATCATGTTGGCTAATGTCTGGTCATTACGTTCGAAAATTGATGAACTTCAGGCCAATGTTGCGCTACAGTAGGCCTATCAAACATCTTGTTTTATATGTATATGACTGAAACCTGGTTAGATGAAACTTTACCTGACAGTGAACTTTACGTTGATGGCCTTGGTAATCCAGTGAGATTGGATCGGGACAAAATGTTGAGTGACAAATCACAGGGTGGAGGGATCTGTGTGTACATCAAACACCATCCAGCCACACATCATGATGAGTAAACTTGTCAATATGCATGTGAACCCACACATCATCTTGTGACTAAACCAGTTTCTTACTGAGCGTAAGCAAGTAGTGTGCAATACTGGAGCTCACTCTTCCCTTTCACCGGTGCCCCCCAGGGCTCGGTGATCTCCCCTGTTCTGTTCACACTCTACACAGACGACTGTCGTAGCAGCCAGGAGACCATCAATTTCATCAGATACAGTGATTACACAGCTATCGTCGACCTGTCCAGCTCTGATCAAGTGTGTGTATGTGCTGTGGCTGATTTCACAGTGTGATGTGGCAATCATTTCCTAGATCTGAATGTTCGTAAAACTGAAGAATTCATAATAAATTTTAGGAAGAATCCTTCTCCCAAGAGACTATTCGTTAACGGAGAGTGTGTAAGGAGAGTAGAGGAGCACAAGCACCTCGGCACCATCATTGATGCCAAGCTCACGTTTGGTCAAAATGCACCTGTAATTAATAGAGAGTGACAGCAAAAGCTGCATTTCTTACGCAAGCTCAGGTCACCCAGAGTCAGCACACGTTTCAAACCGTCTACAGATGCTACATCGAAAGCTCTATTACATTTGGGTTCCTTGTGTATTAGGGTGGCCTGAGTGTTGTGCATCGCAACACTCTGGCACGAACAGTCAGGGTTAATGGCAAGGTGGTGGAAGAAAAGCAGACCAGTCTAGAGGATCTACACAGGCAATGGGCAGAGAGAAAGGGAAGGAATGTCTCCTCAGACCCCGAATATCCCCTGTTTCCATGCTATAAACTACTTCCTTCTGGCTGCCGCTTTCAACTCCCTCCCTGTAAATTGAATCGCAGTCGTAACTCATTTGATCCCTCGTCAATTAGACTAATGAATGAGTAACTGTTCTTCGTTCCCTCCATCTCTGCCATTGAGTGAGCCTAAGATGATTTGTAATTTGTGAGATGATTTAACTTTTGTAACTTATTTAATGTATTTAACTTATTTTAACTTATTTAGCCGATATAACTTTTATTACTATTTTTACATTTTTATATTGCATATACATTTGTTTTATTTGTTTTAATATGCTGCTACACCCCAAATTAATTTCCTCCCAAGGGACGATAAGTATTGTGATTGTAGTGTTTTTGTGCTTAAAACTGTTTCAGACAAGTTCTCATCTGGACAGCTCTGAATTTTCTTCATGTGTGCATTTGATCAACATTTATTGATTATCAGGACAGACATTTTGTTGAAAAAAAACGTTTACCAAGACACTATTATGTAAACACTGTCATAAATATGTTTATTTCATTTTGTTCAGGTAAAGAAGGTAAAAAAGCGAAAACTCAACAACCATAGAAAAATTTTGACAACAATTACAAAACGGAAAACTACAATAGTGTCAACACATTTAAAAACTACGAATACATCTTGCAACAGCTTACTTTGCCAACATAGCAGTTGGATTCAATTGAGTAACGTTTGGTTTCAGCAGGTTTTTGCCATGATGATTGGTAAAAACTGTTAGAAAACACTTATGTTTTTTTTGTGGCAACTTTTAGCTAGCAAAAACTATTTTACTGTTGAATATCACGGCTAGCAAAACCGTTTTTTGCTGGTATGGTTTTTATCACATGGTAAACCTACATTTCACCACATGGTTGCAAAAACCATCCACCTTGTTAATGGTAATTGTATAAAAATTTGTGCCATTACAGGAATTTTTTAGTTGCATGATGGTGGTTGAATTGTGTGGCTATGAATCATCACTGGAAGGTTTGTGATGGGTGAAGAAAGCATTCCTCTGCCCCTGACAACAGCTGGGGATTGTAGGGAACCTTCCCCTTCACTGATCTTACTCAATGTTTTTTCTTGCCTTGAGCATTGTAGCCTAGCTCCACTAGACACCACCCGGCCAAGATGGGGGAGAAAGAGGCAGATAATCCACTTCCTACTACTGGGGGTGTCACACCACATTATATGGGGTTGTATCATTTCCTGGTTGGGCTCATTTGTTATGGTAGGTTCACAGCTTTACAGTGTCATGTTTGGGTTGATACCTGGACCATGGTGGGGAGGTCACACCATCTCCTACATGGGTTCGTGCTAATCTTTGAAGAGGGTCACACCATCACCTACATGGGTTTGTGCCAATCTTTGAGGGAGGTCACACCATCTCCTACATTGGTTCATGCCAATGTTTGAGGAAGGTCACACCATTTCCTAGATGGGTTTGTGCCAATGTTTGAGGGAGGTCACACCATTTCCTACATGGGTTTGTGCCAATGTTTGAGGGAGGTCACACCATCTCCTACATTGGTTCATGCCAATGTTTGAGGGAGGTCACACCATCTCCTATGTGGGTTCGTGCCAATCTTTGCGGGAGGTCTCACCATCTCCTACTTGGGTTGGTGCCAATCTTTGAGGGAGGTCTCACCATCTCCTACATGGGTTTGTGCCAATCTTTGAGGGAGGTCACACCATCTCCTACATGGGTTTGTGCCAATCTTTGAGCAGGGTCACACCATCTCCTAGGTGGGTTTGTGCCAATATTTGAGGGAGGTCATGCCATCTCCTACGTGGGTTTGTGCCAATCTTTGCGGGAGGTCTCACCATCTCCTATGTGGATTCGTGCCAATCTTTGAGGGAAGTCATGCCATCTCCTACGTGGGTTCATGCCAATCTTTGAGGGAAGTCATGCCATCTCCTACGTGGGTTCATGCAAATCTTTGAGGGAGGTCTCACCATCTCCTATTTGGGTTTGTGCCAATCTTTGAGGGAGGTCACACCATCACCTACGTGGGTTTGTGCCAATCTTTGAGGAGGGTCACACCATCTCCTAGGTGGGTTTGTGCCAATCTTTGAGGGAGGTCTCACCATCTCCTATGTGGGTTTGTGCCAATCTTTGAGGATGGTCACACCATCTCCTAAGTGGGTTTGTGCCAATCTTTGAGGGAGGTCTCACCATCTCCTACATGGGTTTGTGCCAATCTTTGAGGGAGGTCACACCATCTCCTAGGTGGGTTTGTGCCAATCTTTGAGGGAGGTCTCACCATCTCCTATGTGGGTTTGTGCCAATCTTTGAGGATAGTCACACCATCTCCTATGTTGGTTTGTGCCAATCTTTGATGGAGATCTCACCATCTCCTATGTTTGGTTTGTGCCAATCTATGAGGGAGGTCAATCTTTCTTATCTCAATGTATAAGATGAAAAATCTAGTGTGCGTTATTTGTAATCCATTCGTAAAATATAATGTATTGCATTCTACTATGAGCAAATAAATTGCATACATTTAAATAACAGGGCTACAGATGCTACAGTAGAAAGCAGTTAGGATAATAAAAAAATATCCTAATATTTTCTACTTGGATCCTCTATTTTTTATTTTAAAACCTAAAATATGTCTTCAATGCATGTGCGAATAGGAAATAGTCAGTTTATACAATCTTAGAAACCAAAAGGTGTACAATATATATCCAGCAGATCAGAACAAACAGTAGGCCATTACAACAAATTATTCTGGGCCAATGTTCTGGAACGAACTGCCTTATCTCTTATTTCTAACATTTGTTAGCCTGACGAAACCCCTTTCATAGCAAACGTTTGTAATAAATTATAAATTAACATCTCCTGCTTACCTAACATTAATAATGCTTGATACATTCTCGTACTGCAGTCTATGTATTATTTAATGCTATTTAGTGTGTTATTTTTTATTTATGCGTTTTATTTAATCTGCTCACTCATTAAAGAGAAAAATGCTGTTAAAGGTATACTTTGTATGCTGTGCATATAAAAAAGTGGACCAATTTAGCTAGCTTATATTATTTTATCGGAATCGGAAGTGTTTATTTGACCCACATATTTAAAAAAAACAGTAGAAATTTTTAAAAACCTAAATTATCTACAGCTCAATTATGAAATACTGAATATGTCAAAATAACAAGTTGTACATGCACATATTATTAAGTAGAATAAATAACATAAAAGTAGAAACAATCAATATATGATATAATCAATTAGCAACATCCTGACCATGATCGAACTCTCAGGTTGCTGTAGATAAACAAAAACAGGGGTCAGGGAGACTGCCACTAAGACCATTGTTGGTCGCTCTCGTATTCATTAGCGGTGATGTTAGCTTTAAACGTATCACACATATGCTTTAGGTTAAGTCCTTGTAAGGTGTTTTACCCATGGTTTCAGTGGCGCCAGTCGATGGGAATTTGCTACATCCGATATATGCTTTTTTATCTCTTGTTATTTGAGATCAAATAACAAGATCTGCAGGCCCAGCACTACGACCTTACTTACCTTATGGCGCTAATGTAGAGTCTGAAGAAATGTAAATTTACCTTATAGACTGGCAAGAGATGGCGTAACGCACAATATCATAATTTATTGCACCAACAAATTGTACAAACATAGAACTGTGAAGTAGTGATATCATAATATATGATACCTTGGTTTGTCCGTAGGCTGAGGTGACCTAATTCAACAGAAAATATGTGAGGCCTTTTGTTATGAGATCACCCATTTAAAATATATATATATGTTGGCAAAAGTTATCAGTTTAAAGCATTACTCCAGATGCAATAGAAATAGAGAAGATGTATAAGTGCCAGACTCCAGATGCCATAGGAATAGAGAAGCTGTATAAGTGCCTGGCTGTTGTCATTCTGTCATGGAGTTGTACTAAGCACAGGGGGTGGGGAGCATAGTGGACATGACAGTGAGACCAGGATGGAAGGAGAATGGAAAGAAAGAGTTTGAGGGGGAAGATTATGAGGTGGAAGTAGACACATGGAATGGAATGATTAATGAGGAGAGCTGACGTGCTCTGGAGGATAGAAGGTGAAGAAGAAGACTTTCACTGAGATGCCCTGACACCAAAACATAATAAATAATGGGTGTGCTGAACCAGAGCTGCAGCACTATACTCCACAGTTGGACCATGACATCAGAAAGGGGGGTGCTGTTCAGTTATATTTATGGTGACGTTCACAATTTTTTAAGCTATCCCAAAACCTTCAATTGCACCCCTCTTGCCAAAATGTTGAGGGGCTAAGCCCCTTCCACCCAAAACATTTTAGGGGTGCTCAGCCCTCCATACCTCCCAGTTCTGGTTCCTGCTGGAGATGGGAAGATAATGTGAAGAGATATCTGGAGGGATTGGGAGGAAATGGAGAACGTGAGTGAGAGATGGTCGGAGTGGAGACAGGTGGTCAATATGGCAGTGAAATGTGACCCATGAGAAGAGAAGGAAAACAAAACAAAAATTGTATTTAATATAATGATAACAAAGAAATAAATTATTACTATTAATTTAAAAAATTATAATAAAACCTAAAACAAAACAATAAAATAAATGTTTGACTATTGATGCTAGCTTCATCCTGGACTTCATAGACCAACAGGAGAGTAACAACTGTATTTGCTCATGTTGGTGGAGACCCAGTGGTGACTGAGACTGCAGTAGAGGGTACACAGCCTCCAGCAAGGTGAATGTCCCTTACACTAGGTTGGGTCCAATTACAAAATATTTGCAATTATAGCAACCCAGAACACTTAAATTACATGGTCTAGAGGGAATCCGATCACAAATTCAGGTATCAACGAGCAAGGGAACCCAGAGGACCATTTGGAAAACAATAATTTCTGATGATGGAGAAAAGGTGCCCCAACTTAAACAAATAAAGTCTGGTTATTTTATTGCAATGACTTGTATTATTTTATATAGTCAAACAAATTTTATTGCCCTCTTTCTGATCAAGTACAGTTTCTGTAGCTAGTTGTGGATTAGACTTCATATTTTTTTCAATGTCTCCTGCATCAAGTCCTAGTCTTCCAGTTGGATTGAACTTCAGTCGAGGCTGTCACGACTTTGCATCGGACACGTACCTAACGGCAGTAGTTAAAGAAAATGAAAGCTTACATACTGATTAAAGATCCGGCAAGCAAATCAGCTCCGACTGTAGATTACAAAGCAGGTGTCTCAATCGTTGCAGCATCGCTTGAAGCAAAAATGACTGATTGCTGGATGTTGGTGGCTTCAGACGTCATCTCCACAAGGCCCATGACTTGCGTGCACCAAATGGCTGTACTTATGTAATGTCCCATACATCTGTTTAATATGGCTGGGATCACAGGTTCAGGCTCCCGGCCAGTCAAGGTATGGCTGATGTCAACAAACTAGAACGTCGTTGTTTTGCACGTCTACTTAATGATACAACATTTGATTGTTTTTATTGTATATTATGTCACATAGTATGAACGGTAAGTGTTGCACAATTAGGCGAAATATTGCATATAAGGAAAAAGAACTAATAATACTGCTGTACAAAACAATAGTGAGGCGTCACTTAGAATATTGTATACAAGCATGGAGGCCATATCACAAGAAGGACATAGATATACTAGAAAGAGTACAGAGGAGAGCAACTAAAATTATACAAAAACTGAGGGATCTTAGTTATGAAATTCACCTAAAAGAATGTGGTTTAACAACACTAGAGACCAGGAGATTGAGAGGAGATCAGATAGGGTGCTAATAGCATGAATAAAATGAAAAATAAAATAAAATTGACACGTGCCTCAGAAAGGCGGGATACATATAGATAAAAAGGGTTGGACTCTCGTTAAGCCAAAAGGCTTCCTTATCCACCTGTCAACTAGAGTTAATTCTCTGGGTGGCAATCTTGTTAAATCTTGTTAAATAATGCACTAGCATCCGGTAACGTTAGTCAAAGATTCATTCATTCATTCATCCATCCATCCATCCATCCATTTATTCATTCATTCATTCTTTCATTCATTCATTCATTCATTCATTCATTCATTCATTCAAATCAGATTTATATCCTGGATAGTTTGTAGCTATATACCCCAGGATGAAGGAACACTGCTTTGAGAGCATCACTGATTGGAAGTACAATTAAAGAGAAATAAGTTTAACTACAATCGGTGTGTGCATGTGTGCGTGCATGCATACAAGCATCTTTACGCAATGCAACAAGACAACACCAGATATGGAAGAAATGTGGCCAGAATAACCTTCTGACATTTATTTAATATTCACCCGATAATTGGATGAGTTGTTAGCTAAAACACAATACAATCAAATGTGGGCCATTTGAGGTCTTAAACATTGCCCCATTTATTTTATCTATACATTCTAAAAACAAGGCCCACATTATAGAATACCATACTTAAATTATGGTAATACACCAGAACTATTAAAAAGACGCCTCCGCATACAAGCATCTATCTGTGTGATATGAACATGCATGTGGGTTTGTGTTAGGCTTTTCTTCATAGGTTCTGAAAATGAGGACACTATAATTATACCATGGTATGTGTTAGTTTCTTCACCATTATAGTTTATTCTAGCAAGTTGTCCCACCTAACAGTAATTTAAGCTTTCTGTAATCTGAATTGTCAGCTTTTGTTACAACATGAATAATATGAGAATGCGACCAACAGAGATTCCTAGAATCGATTAGACATGGGTTTTATTTGACATTCTAGTTTAAAGGAAGTAAACTGCTAGCCAGCTGTGAAGCATGGTCTATGCTAGTGCAGCACCATTGTGTGTAGGGGGCTGCACTATTTTGAAAATTGTCTTATTAGCAGAAATAAAGTATCACACTCATTCTGTTGAGCATATAGGGTGCCTAACAAATATTTTAGATGCGAAGATATGTCCAATGTTTGTTCGAATATGCATACAGGGGTATACACCCGTTTGACTGGGTTCCTGGTTACAGCCAACTCAGCAGACCTGACTGACAAGCAATTAATACAAGACAAGTGAGCAGAAGGCTACCAGAGCACTGTAGTCCTATACTTTAGGTTGACCTTTCACTGCGCTGTGATCCAGTGTGACTTTGGTAGAAAGTAAATTGCAATGATGGATTCAGTAGTCAAGGTTTTCATTGGAAATCGCAATTACAGTTTCCGACACTGCTGAAAAGGAGGGTGTTTGCTAATTGGGGCATGTTTGTCTAATGAAACGAACACTTTATATTGTGATATAACCTTGATCATCAAGGCTAACTGGGCAAAAGCACTGTAAAGCCTCATTGAGATATTCAAACTGTAAATCAATTAAAAAAAGACAGATGTGTTTTTGAGTGGGAATAGATCCAAGAAGGGTTGACGAAACGACATTGAACTGGTTCCAAAGTTTAAAGACCTAAGCCGAGTTATTAGTAAGAAAGACACAACATCAGGGGTAATTAGAACTCGCTACTCTAAGAAACATCAGAAGTAACCTTGCTAACACCTGGAAATGTGATGATGTAAGTATAAGTATGAAGAAGTGGTTTGTGTTCTTCCTAGTTCAGGGCGCTATGGCAGTGACTCACGGACACACAAGTAGGAGGATAAGAATTGTACTTGAGATGTCGCTGGCACACAAGACAGGCCAGACAACGTCTGGGAGAGATAACAGGAACTGAGGAAGAAAAAGGTCTGATATTTTTCCACGAAGAGAAGAAAACTCGATGTTAAAAAGAAAACCTCAGGAAAAATGAGATAGACTTAAGACATGAAGCATTGAGCTGATGGTGAACTTGAAATGGCCAGAGAAATTGCAAGAAGTCAGCTGTGTAGCTGAGGCAGTGCCATATCTTTATCATTATTAAAATCATACACATCAATAATTTGAAACTATAATTTCAATGCTATAGTACATTAGAACTTCGCTTTAATACAGCCACCTCACTATTAAGGTCACCCTGGGACAGTCCCAAATTATTTTTGTAACAGTTAAGTAAAGGAAGTTAGTCCTGCTAATATGATCACGTCACTATTGAGGTCACTTGCCCAGTACTGAGTGTGACCTTAATAGGGAGGTTCCATGGTACACCCACCCATGCAGAGGGCATCAGTTATCACCCACATGGTAGCACCCTCTGGAGGAGAGTGGTTCACCACTCAATACTCACAAGTAAAAGAGTTCTGAAAAAGACCCTCAAGAAAAGCAAATGTTGCAAATACATCAGTAAATAAGTCTAAATAAATATATTTTCTTTTAAAATACATAACTGGTTGGTAGATCAGAGGCCAGTGGTCCAAGGAAATGATTGATGAACATAGAAAGAGGCAAATGGGCCTGTTGTCTTGCAGTTTTGAAAGGTTACCAAGTGACACCCTATGTCTGAATTAAGACGGTGAATATGAACTTCAGTTTTACTCTTCTAAGTCCCACCCTTTTCTAGGGGTCAGTATGGTTTTACTCTTCTAAGTCCCACCCTTTTCTAGAGGTCAGTGTGGTTTTACTCTTCTAAGTCCCACCCTTTTCTAGGGGTCAGTATGGTTTTACTCTTCTAAGTCCCACCCTTTTCTAGGGGTCAGTGTGGTTTTACTCTTCTAAGTCCCACCCTTTTCTAGAGGTCAGTGTGGTTTTACTCTTCTAAGTCCCACCCTTTTCTAGGGGTCAGTGTGGTTTTACTCTTCTAAGTCCCACCCTTTTCTAGGGGTCAGTATGATTTTACTCTCCTAAGTCCCACCCTTTTCTAGGGGTCAGTGTGGTTTTACTCCTACGTCTCACCCTTTTCTAGGGGTCAGTGTGGTTTTACTCTTCTAAATCCAACCCTTTTCTAGGGGTCAGTTTTGTTTTACTCTCCTAAGTTTCACCCTTTTTTAGGGGTCAGTGTGGTTTTACTCTTCTAAGTCTCACCCTTTTATTAGGGGTCAGTGTGGTTTAACTCTTCTAAGTCCCACCCTTTTCTAGGGGTCAGTATGGTTTTACTCTTCGAAGTCCCACCCTTCTCTATTGGTCAGTTTGGTTTTATTCTCGTAAGTCTCACCCTTTTTTAAGGGTCAGTGTGGTTTTACTCTTCTAAGACCCATACTTTCTTAGGGGTCAGTGTGGCTTTACTCTCCTAAGTCCCACCGTTTTCTAAGGGTCAGTGTGGTTTTACTCTTCTAAGTCCCACCCTTTTTCTAGGGGTCAGTGTGGTTTTACTCTTCTAAGTCCCACCCTTTTAAGGAGTCAGTATGGTTTTACGCTTTGAAGTCCCACCCTTTTCTATTGGTCAGTGTGGTTTTACTCTTCTAAGTCCCACCCTTTTGTAGGGGGTCAGTGTGGTTTTACTCTCCTAAGTCCCACCCTTTTCTAGGGGTCTGCATGGTTTTATTCTTCTAAGTCCCACCCTTTTCTAGGGGTCAGTGTGGTTTTACTCTTCTAAGTCCCACCCTTTCCTAGGTGTCAATTTGGTTTACTCTTCTAAGTCCCACCATTTTCTATGGGTCAGTTTAGTTTTACACTTCCACCTTTTCTAGGATTTTTTTTATTCCTGTAGGATAAATGAAGTTGGAAGAACAACCGCAGTCCTCGGTATGTGTCGAGTCTTGACAAATCTTAAATTGGATGTTCCATGATTTTAAGGACTTGAAAGGACTTAAAGTTAAGGAATATTCATGGAAACATCTTGAAAATAAGGAACATTTATAGAATGGTCTTAAAATTGATTTGTTATACAAACTTGATCAACCCTGAAGGCTATATTTCAACATCATATTATTAGAGTTACACATGCCTGGTTCTTACATCTAAGGAATACTTCAAGACACAGATTCATCAATAAAGATTTGACTGTTAAATCAGAAGAAAACATTGACTCCATTGTTGCTTTATTTACCTAGACCACACCCTAATAGTTTCCATTGAAACCATGTCTTTAAACAGCAAAATTGAGTGGCTGCAAATATGTATGTAGTCGTATTGTTATAATTCTAGTCTGAGTATGGGTGGATATTTTCAGACAAATGATCACTTTTGTGGAGTCAGTATGTGTTTGGCAGACACTTTACATGCCCATCAGGTTGTATTACAACATGGCACGTGTCTTCATTACAAATAAAACTCGCTTCATTCATGTTTTCACGTGTATGGAACTAATTACACTGTCATCCCAAACAGAGGCAGAACTACGCTGCTTTTTATCGTTTCCTTCTTCAACAAAGGACTGGATTTCGTTATGTGAACCAGTAGCGAAGTAAAAACCAAACACAGGAAAATGCTTTCAGGTTGAAAAGTGTCGCTTTATTTCTGAATGGGAAGTTAATTAGCAATGCACAGGCAATTACAGGGGGGTGTTCCCAAGATGAAAGAAATCCGTATTTGTGACATTTGCTTGGAATTAAATGCCAGACATGTGGGTGTTATATATTTGTAATTGGGCGTGGTAAGGAACCGGTGGCTTTTTGCCATCAGTGGTTTTGGTTTCTGTTGGTTGTCACTAGTGTAGATGGGTGCTAAGTGAAACACAAACAATCTTTTAAACTGTAAACATGTTGGGTTGTTATTCAAGCAGGAAGTACTCGGGGGTTCATGCAGAAAACGGAATTTGCAAAACTGGGAGTATCACCCAGGTAAACAGATGGTTGTTGACAGTAAAGTGCCAGAAATAGACGTATGGGTGACTGAACTTAAAATTAAATGTCTGAACAATTTCCAGTAGCATGTATTTGGTTGAGATTCAGTGTCAGTAACTCTAATGGTTGTTCTTGAAAATTGTGTAAATTATATAATTTGATGTTTTGGCTTATATGATCATAATGACTTTATTTTATCATTATATGTGTGTGTGTATATATATATATTATAATTATTTAATGTAATTTATATATATACATAAAAACATAACATTTTATTGAACATCTATAGTTTATTATTAACCTTATTATATCTACTATTTAAAATATATACTCTTTATCTATTTACTAATTAACTAATTTATTATAATTATTTAATATAATTATTTAATGTAATTTATATATATACATAAAAATTATATTAAATAATTATAATAAATTAGTTAATTAGTAAATAGATAAAGAGTATATATTTTAAATAGTAGATATAATAAGGTTAATAATAAACTATAGATGTTCAATAAAATGTTATGTTATTATAAGTAATAAAATAAATGAATATTCAGTACAGAGGTGGTAATGCAGCCAGAAACTTGTTGCTGTTTATCAGATTGGATTCCAAGAAGAGACAACTGATATGTCGGGCACGGTGGTGTGTGGGATCTTTTTCATTCCTGGACATTTACATAGAAAGGACATTTTGTCTTTAGCATCCTGCTTTAAAAATGTAGTCTTGATCAATAAATAATTAAAGACTATTGTTTTACAAAATATCAGTGTTCTGGTCAAGAGATGAACTTCTTACCTTCAGACCTGTTTCCATGATTTCGCTTAAGACAACTTAATAGCCTTAACAAGAAAGACATGGCTGGATTACTGACGTAGCCAGGCAGCACAGAGGAACATCTTTCTTTCTTTTTCAGAGGCCTCCACATGACTACCAAATTACCTCTGTGCAGTTCCATTAGGTTTTGATTTTCTCTTGTCTTAATGCATTTTATCAGTAGACAGGCAGACATGTGTTGGTGTATTTCTGGCACAGACCATGGATGAATGTCCCTGGGAGAAGGCTAAAGAGAGATGTCCCCAGTGTGATACAGGAGGATTGCTTGCTTTCAATGCTAATGAGCAATAACAATCTGTCTCCTCAATTACAACATATTTAAGGCATTACCTATTAATAAACACTTTTATTATATTATATATATAGATATATATATATATATATATATATGGAAGAATGACACACTGCATTGATCATTTGTAGAATATGCAGTTATTAATAATCATGAAAACGGTTAATAATTTAGCAGGTGGTACATTCTTGTTTTGGAACCTCTGTGAATAAATGTTATTCGGTTACTGCTGAAAAGTCACCTTTGACAGTAGCTCTTCTACAAAATTATTTATTTATAGTTTAATACAACTTCATTACACTGTAGTGCAGCGTAAGCAAATCACTTTTGCACTAAAATAAATCAAATAGACTTTAAAACAAACAATGAGTACATTAATTTTATATGATGCTTTAACTGAGGACAAAGTTAAGAGTGGTTAAAACACATAAGTGTTAACATTAATTAATTATGTATGTGATGTTAATTAATTATTATATGGTGCTGATTAATTTATGTACAGTAAATGTTACTTCAATGAATGGATTTACGATCTGGTTCTTTGGTTATTATTATTAGAAGTATTTACCTCTCAAGAAACTTGTAATATACAGATTGAAAAACCAAGTTTATTAGATGTAAATATGTCTAATAATTAGTTAAAATTTACCTCTATTTTTAAATGACTTGATGAAAAAATATATTTTTCCATGAACGCAAAAGAAGTAAACATTAACGACATTATTGCAATGAAGTTGAAAGGCATATCAAAACAAAAGAGTTGGTCATGCTCAAAATCAGTCGGTAGTATTCAAATTGTACATGTAAAATGCGTGTATATATATATATATATACATTTTGTAATTAATATAAATTGGAGCTTGAGTGAGCGCGGCTAGTGTACCGGTAGCGGTTAGCACAACCACCTGGCATGCCAGCGCTCTGAGTTCAAAACCCGGACCGGGCAGGCGTGATATTTGGTGTAAAAAGCTGGCTCTCAACATATTGGGGACTGTATATTACTCGTGACTCGGAGATCACATTAATGTCAATCCCGTCTCAATTTGGGATGTAAAAGAACCACTGAGACCAACAAGCACCCTGGCAGTGACCACGCCCAGTGCTAGCACAGAAAGGTCGGCTTGGCGATAATGTTCTGAAAAAGGCTGACTAGTTGAATGAACCCTCGTACAACCATAACATTGCAACCACAATAATACAGGCTAGTCGGTTAGTAGAATGGCCGAACACTGGAAACAACTAGAATTAGACAGCCCTGTGCTCTAACTGTGAAAGCAGTGTGCTCTAACTGTGAGAGCAGTACATGTGCTCTAACTGTGAGAGCAATGTGTTCTAACTGTGAGAGCAGTGTGCTCTAACTGTGAGAGCAGTGTGCTCTAACTGTGAGAGCAGTGTTCTCTAACTGTGAGAGCAGTGTGCTCTAACTGTGAGCGCAGTGTGCTCTTACTGTGAGAGCAGTGTGCTCTAACTGTGAGAGCAGTGTGCTCTAACTGTGAGAGCAGTGTGCTCTAACTGTGAGAGCAGTGTGCTCTAACTGTGAGAGCAGTGTGCTCTAACTGTGAGAGCAGTGTGCTCTTACTGTGAGAGCAGTGTGCTCTTACTGTGAGAGCAGTGTGCTCTAACTGTGAGAGCAGTACGTGTGCTCTAACTGTGAGAGCAGTACGTGTGCTCTAACTGTGAGAGCAGTGTGCTCTAACTGTGAGAGGAGTGTGCTCTTACTGTGAGAGCAGTGTGCTCTAACTGTGAGAGCAGTGTGCTCTACTTCTGTGTGCTGCTCAATGTGGCTCTATTACTCAGTCCTTTCAAGTAATCCTACAAGTTATTGCTCAAGCACATATATCTCCATAAGCCTTGTTTAAAAGAGGCACTGGGCTTTGATAAGCATGATTTGGGATGGAGATGAAGTTGAAGACCAGGGGCTGTTTAGTGGAAACCAATTTAAGAAGGCTGTTATAATAATATTATCATTGAATAGAAAATCTCTTTATGAGATGATAATGATGTCATCATATGATGTGTATCCTAGGAGTTAAATATGGCTGGAAGGAGCTCCTTAAATTGGCTCTTCAAAATGAACCTCGTAGGAGTGTAGGGGTTCCAGGCCCTTTGCCAGAAATAATGTTTTTCCTGTCTTGAATTAATCAAAAGTGTGCCTTTTAGCACGTGAACATCTTGCGTGGCAGCCTTTATTGGCATGTTTAGTTTTTCAATGACAAAACACTGCCACGAGATCCTTTATTTGATCAAACATGATCCACTCCTGTTGTGCCAATGATAGTAATTAATGTGGGCCCCTAGACTTGGAACTATTAGTTAATCCAGCTGGCCCCCTCTAAGTTCTGCCAGTCTTATCAGTTGTAATTACCAGTCTTGGCCAGTCATCTGCCAGTCTTGAAGACAGGCAGACTGGTCTCTGGCTAAGCCCCCGGGGGGGGGGTTCCCAGAATGTGTGTGTGGTTGTTAGTATACATTTGATCCCTGAACCCGCAGGCACCTCAGATAAAAATCTCTTGAGAGATAAAGGTGGACTTGAGGAGATCCTTGCTTTGTTTATAGAAACCCCTTGGAAACAGATTGCCTGTTTCACTAAGATCAAAGGTAACCTGAATCAAGTTTACCAGTGAAGAATAAAACAAATGTATGTTTTCATAGGTAATATGGGTTCAAGTATCTCTATGGTATTAAACTCCATTAACTACCATTCTTTGGAGGTTGGTAAAGAAATAAATATTTGATGAACGAGCAGCACGATCTAAGGAGGCCACAACAGAGACTGACGTGATCAAGTGAAATGGAAGGTCACGATCGGCTAAGTTTGCAAAAAGGACAAAGTCTGATGATCATTACCTACTCTACTTTATATTAAGGGTGTTAGGGCAAAACATTACAAAAATCAACTCAAGTAACGTTTTAGACAGAATTGAAAGGAACAAAAACCAATTTGAGTTACACTTTTGATAGAATTGAAAAGATCAAAAAAAGCCTTTTGTAGCAGTGATGTTGTGTTTTTTAGGTATTCCAGTATCATTCGCAAGTTTTCATTTATGCATAGAAAAGTTTTTATTAGTCCTTTGGGCCAGTGGTTCAGCCGACTTATGCCATAACACTGCATGCACCGTCTGCAATTAGCTGCCATATCTCTGAAACTGTTCAGCAACTTTTTCTCTGATTTTGGCTAACCATCAATGACAATATGAACGATTTGTCACAGTATTATTGAATTGTCTGTACTGACAAAAATGCCCACTCTCCAGATGGTGCTATATACACGCAGACAGAAGATGGTTTCCTGGAAAAATAACATCTATTATGACACAGTTATGATGCGATTTTCCCGAATTCATATAACATAAACCATAACGAACTGGTCAGAGCTTCTTGGATCAATCACAGACGTGCATGTAATGTATAAACAATTGATTTACCCAGTCTGAAGTAGAGTATGAACCCTAAGACCAGCAAGAACCGTGACAAATAAAGACGTCACTTTCCTTACAAGGAATCATAGATTAATCTCTGATGGTTTGATGCACGGGTTGCAAGCCATTTAGGAGGGAAACGTTAACATTCCTGTACAAACATGCACACAAGTTCAAATATAGTGAGGTTTACGTAGAATTCAGAGGGTAGTTTGAAAATGCATATGTAATCATGAATCTCAGAGATGAGAACTGTACCTAGTTCTAAGGTGATGTATTGTGATTATACTAGCTTATGGACAAACAAACCACTTGTTCACTCTGCGGCTGACATGTGAATTGATCAGTACGTGGGTAGGAGAAACGCTAAATACCTATCATTGTTTCCTAAAATATGTTGCCAATTCACCAGCCATGATGCAAGGTCGTGAGTGAATATAAAAAGAGGCGAATGGACGTCGGCACCTAGGGAGATGTGCTTACAGGACTCTGATGTTAGCGTATTGCCTCATCACAGTCAATGGTATGTTTCAGAAAGCTGGATGGTAACCTGCTGACAAGTTTGCCTGCGACAGCCTTTACTGGACTAATTCAGCTGCAGAAACTGTGAGTACCGGTACATCAATCAAGTTAATTCCTTCTACTCCATGTTCATCTAAATAATCTTGACATGTCCTGATTATAGTAAGTGAGTTGGTCAACACAGGTTGTGGTCGCTGGTGTTCTTGTAGGTGGGTGGCCCATTAACTCTGGTCAACATTATGTTGTTATCATTTTCATAGGATCCAGTCTGAACAATAGGGATATCGCAGGATTGGTTCCATGTTAGATAGGGAGATTTCAGTAATAACTTTTATAGTGAAAGTACTTAGGTCATGTCTATTTTCCAACTTACCAAATATCCCAAGCTCACGGAAAATAAGACTATTTTCAGTTCTTGGTGAATTGGTTTAATTCTTAGAGGGCAAATCATATTTTCCCAAATTTTACAGAACAATTGGATATTTCATTTTAATTAATGGGAACATGAAACCGTAACAATTTGCTCTAAATTCAGGAGATCTCAAATTGGGTGTCCTTGATGTCAGAATAATGTGCTGGATCTGCAGCAGTAGTCAACTACTAGGACATCCTGCATCTTCAGTGATTCTTTCTCGTATCAACCCAATTTTGCTGTCTTGGAGTCAAAAGGCGTGCACATCCATACTCACACATGTACGCATGCACTGCACGCACCGATGCACGCATGTACAGTGACCGTGCACGCATGCATGTACTCACACATCCATGCATGCGTGCACTCGCAAGTGTACCAACGCAGAGCCAGATTTTTAAAGATACTTTTTTCTTGCTCACCCTTGTCACTTCACCTGTGGCCTGAGTGTGTAACCACAAGGTAATGTGGCATACCTATAGACCTAAATCGACACTGCGCCGTAGGCTGCAGCTTATCTCACCACAAACCACAGCCTGTCTCGCCACAAACTCTCTACTATGATTTTGTCTTTCTGCCGATAGATATATATGAATTCCGTTACAATAAAACCACATCTGTACAGAGAATATTAAATTACTAGATCTTTGTTTGGTTAAACTAGAACTGTTTGAAACTGGTTCTTTCCATCAATAGTACACAGTTAGACACCAACCCATCCATCCATCCACCCACACATTCATCCATCCACCCATCCATCCATCCACCCAACCCACCCATCCATTCATCCATGCAACCACCGATCTCCCCATCCATCCACCCATCCATCCGTCTGCCCACCTATCCATTCATCCATGCATCAACTGATCTGCCCATCCATCCATCCTCCCATCCACCTATCCATTCATTTATCTTCATCCACCCATCTATCCATCTACCCATTGATTCATCCTTCCACCCACCCATCCATTCATGCATCCACCCATCCATCCAACCATCCACACAACCATCCACACAACCATTCATCCACCCACCCACCCATCCATCCATTCATGCATCCATCAATCCTTCCATCCACATACTCAACCATCCATCCACCCATCCATCCACCCATCCACCAACTTGCTAACGTAATCAGAGCAAGTGCTAATTTATAAAACGTGAACCACAATAAATGCCTTCCTTTTAGACAAAACCACAAGAAGAGTTGGTCCCACACAGTGCCTCTGTAGTTGTCAATGGAACGGTGTAACACTAATTGTCAATGGAACGGTGTAACACTAATTGATTCTATGATCTTAGAAATGTAATTGAAATTGTTTTGATGTTGTGTAATTAGATCCAGCCCTGCAATACTACATCAGCCCATCAGCAAGGCATCAACAGCCCATCAGCAGCCCATGGGCAACCCATCAACAGCCTGGCATTCTGCCTCCCCCTACCTAGTCCATCATTAGTCATATCGTGTTACCTGGACAAAGAACTTATTAAGTTGGTCCCGAAGTAGTTGCATCCTGCCAAGTTATCTGACATTATAAACATTTGATCACTATGATGAGAAACTGACATTCATTGCCTAATTATTCATAGGTGTTAATCAGGTGTTAATATTGATACGTTCTCCAAGGCGCATGATACTTAAGAAAAATGCCTACAAGTAGGGTTGGCTCATCCGGTGGTAACTTGTCAAAAACACAGCAGGTTGCCATAGTTACCTGCATGACTACATTGCTTCACCATTAGTCTAACAATTAAAATCACTAGGTCGAAACACCTTCTGCACCTTCTACAACTGTAAGACGCCATCTTGAAATTTATATCGATCAATGGCCTATCTGGGGGGATTGGACAATCACCAAAACAAAATGTTCTGTATAAATTGTATAAATAATTGGTGACTAATATTTACACCATTTGGCACTCCTTTTCCACAATTCCAGAAAAATCACTGGTTATAATAGAAAGTTGTCTGTAAATCACTCTTTCCCCACCATTAACTTAACTATAACAACAAGTTGGCTTCAAAAACAATGATTTTTTTGGCATCAGATTGCACATTTATAATTTCACAATTTTGAACACAGTCTTTGAATTTTGAAGTCCTAGAATTTTGGTGCAGATCGTATATTCACAGGCACACATAACGGGGAAAGTTTGGCAGGATAATCGTACTATGACCTTGTAAAATTGTGTTATGTTACTAGTTTTTATAATGACGCCTTAACAACTTACCCTTAACAAGTGCCATAACTGACAAGATTTCAATATGTAGAACACATTCTGCTAACCCTGTCATGAAAAATTGACCTGATGAAGCCACCAGCTGTTGTCAGTTTATACAAAAAACAGTTGATTTATGCATGAGCGTTGACTACGCTGGGTAGACAGTTTGGCAATGCCTCAACAAAACCACATCATGGGAAATCTTTCACATATCATCCTAGGTTCATTAATTAATCATGTCCCACCAGAGGCAATACTTTTGGCAACGGCCGTGTTACTTTTTAACAGCAATACTACGATCATATTGTTTTAATATGCTTAGGAGTAACCCATCGGTATCGATTGATGATTACAAACCTCGGATGATGTATGAACACTGGCGTTTGATGTTGGATCCTAAACTCTGCCACCCTCTTGTGGATACTTTGGTACTGCATGTAATCGCATGAAATGTGGTGTTTTGCACCGCGAGAAAGTGTTATGAAGAAAATAACTGAATAGTGAAGTGTCAGCTAGTGTTGTTCTTATTTTAAATCAGTGCTGTCGATGTTTGTTGGTTCACGCTTCCAATAAATCAATCAGCCTTGTGTCATCAAGGATCGTTTCGATTATATAAAAATTTGTTTCTGAGTGATAGATAAATATAGGCATAATTTCTAAATATTGTAAGACACATTTTGCGGGAAAATGCCATTGTTAAAAACTGCTGCAGCAAGTTTGGAAAGACCACGTTATGGGTAGATGTTTGGTAATTTCCAGTTGGTGATTATTTTGAATAGGTGTGTACATTTTCATCCAGTTAAATTAAATACATTGCATCAACTGTCGTCTCCACTGTGATTTTTCCAAAACTCGCTTCTCACAATCTGATTGTATAATTGATCACTGATCCATTTTGCCAAATCTGTTATCGATTATGAAAATCGAACCAATTCGAAGCATTAGTGTATGCGACTCGACCTTAGAGGAGTTCTCCAATTTTCAGTTTAGTATGCCATCTGGTGTGTTCAGTTACCATTCAGGCAGCAGGCCATTGAATTGGTGTTAAATAAATGATAGGTTTGTCTGCAGAGATCTCGGACAGAACAAGTTTCTCTCAGTTCCCATTGGGGCTTTCAAAGAGCTGCAATTTCTGCACAAGTTGTACGTACCACTTGTTGTTTGTGTACAAGTTGTACATATCAATTGTTGTTTGTGTACAAGTTGTATGTACTAATTGTTGTTTGTGTGCAAGTTGTACATACCAATTGTTGTTTGTGTGCAAGTTGTACATACCAATTGTTGTTTGTGTACAAGTTGTACATACCAATTGTTGTTTGTGTACAAGTTGTACATACCAATTGTTGTTTGTGTACAAGTTGTACGTACCACTTGTTGTTTGTACGCTTTATGTACTGGCACTTGTTCCTGTACAAGTTGAACATATCAGTTGTTCCTTTATAAGTTGTATATTCAAGTCATTGTTTTTGTACAAACTGTAAGCAAATTGGTTGCTATTTCTGAACAAGTTGTACATTCAGTTACTATTTGTGTGCACTCTGTGTGCACCAGTTGTTACTCTCTGTCGGCACAGTGTAGATCAGCTGTTCTTTGTGTACAAGTTGTATGCACCAGGGGTTATTTATGTAAAGGCTTTTGTTGTTCACGTATGTGTTTAACACAGGGGAAAGTGGGGCATGTTTCACCCCCAGGTATAATGCACCCAGCTAGTGAATTGTTTAAATGCCAAAATGGGGTACTTTGGCCTAGATAACAAGAATATTTAATTGTTAACAGTTGTCAGTTACCAGACTACAATTCCAATAAGAAAAGAAATTCATTTAGCAAAATGTAACCTGCGTGTGGTTATTTTCCATCATACCAGGGTACATGGCTATATCAGCACAGGTACGTGCGGACATGCATTCTGTATTTTAGGCCGCGGCTACAAAGTCTCTCAGCGCAGAATGTGCGCCACATTGGTATTTGTACTGTCCTGGATGAAAGGTTGCATAAAAGGTCGGAGAATATGCGGCAATGTTGCTACAAAGAAGCCTACATGCCACGCACCAAACGGAACAATGCTGAACAATGTCTGTTGTTTGAAATAGATTCACACCTGGTTAACGCGAGGTTCACAAAAGGGATGGTCTCCGATGTTCACAAAGTCTAAAACATTGACGCCCCAACCAATTAGGATTAGTTTGCGTTCACATATACAGTGGAACCTCGCTTTATGGTTACCTTGGTAATACAGCCACTTTGCAATTAAGGTCACCTTAAGACAGTCCCAAATTATTTTATTAGTTCCGCTAATAAGGTCACCTTGCAATTCAGGTCACTTTAGTCCAGTCCCATAGGAGACCTTAATAGGGAGGTTTCACTGTATGTTTCACTCACAAGGTGTCGGGACTGTAGCAATTTGTCAGTGTTTCCCCTGGTATGTGACAAGTGAGGCGGACTGCCGCTAGCAATAAATAAAAATATAATCTTTGGAACATAACCACCAATTTACCATAATATTATGATATTATAATCATTTAAAGGCGATGATGAAGGAGTCTTCAGATGATACCACTGGATGCGTCCCAGAGAAGTTGAGATAGAGTTCAACTGAACAGTTTTGCCAGGGAGTAAAGTATAAAGCGCTTTGAGCAGTCCTGAGGACTGGATACTGCGCTATTTAAGAACTTACCTTTTACTTTTTTACTGACTCTGTCAGCGTGGTAACAAGGCCTAGGGGTAGGGCATGAAAAACATCACCACAACCAAGAACCAGGGTTAAAGTGGAAACCACATCCCCACTGAGTACCAGTGGTAAAGTAGAAACCACACCACACCTTGATTACCGATGACTTATCAATCATGATTACTACATTTACAAGTAGTGTCTTGTTGTTTTATATCTTCCTCTCTATATTCAAGAATAAAGATTACAACACCTCAGAATGCACCGTTTAAACAAAATCTCTGTGGGAGCATGCCCCCGGACCCCCCCAGCAATGCTTCGTGCCTGTGGCGTTCACTGGGCCCACCCCTACCACCTCGCCCATAATTTTACCCAGGGGAAACGCTGCAGTTTCCTCACTTGTGGGGGACATCCAAGCCCACTATTTAATTTTAACAATTAAAATTTGTTCTGTATTAATGGATGTTGGTGGTTATGTTTAATGTGTTGGTGTTTGAGGAACAGAAGTGATGCTCGACGTACCCTCCTGTGTGTTTGTCTATGCAAATTGAGATCTGGCTTCCATATCCTTTTTTCTTTTAGTCATAAGTAGCAAAGTGGAAGGCTTGAGTAGAGTTTGCAATGTGACAACTTTGCTGTGTTGTGTTATGCTGGTAATGACCTGTCACGTGTGGCTCAGAATGTAGTTGACGGCCAACCTTTGCTACTGTAGCCCCTAGTAGTATATAACCAGGCAAGTGGTACCTCTGTTAGTTCCTAGGAGGCGACACTGTTTCGATAGCACATCCCACTGACATCTCTAGACACACACTGACAAGATTTGTTAGGATGTTTACTTTACATGGAATAAAACATGTTTTTTGAGGTGATGATTATAATATTCAAATGAAACCTAATTTTATGTGTCAATAAAAACAGTAGAAACCACAAAGGGAAGGAATTTTGATCATTAGATTAGCATGCAGCAGTATGAATAACCTTGCTATAGTGTATAATAGAGCTCGGACTGTTTTGTAGTTTTTTTCTAATTTATACCGCACCCAGTAAAAAATCCTTAACAGTTTGTATGATGATTTTGTTCACCCGACATTGCTCTAGTTAACTTAGCTGTGTACATGAGTTCCTTGATGACCAAACAGTCTTAACCACAATAATTCCAGCAAGGCTGAAGTCAAAAGTTGGTGATGTCATCACGTGGTCTGCCAGAGGGTGACATGTAAAGTGCTGTGAGGAGTGAGATAGTGTAGTGGTTAGCAGATCCGCCTGGCATGCCAGCACTCTCAGTTCCAAAACCGGGCTGGCATGATATTTGGTGTAAAAACCTGGCTCTCAACATTGGGGATTGTACCCCTCGTGACTTGGAAGTCACGTTACTGTCGGTCCTGTCTCAATTTGGGACGTAAAAAAACCATTGAAGACAACAAGCACCCTGGCAGTGACCACCCTCAGTGCCAGCATAGAAAGGTCAGTTTGGCGATAATGTTCTGAAAAAGGCTGACTAGTTGAACGAGACCTCATAAGACTAAAACAGTGTAACTACAATAATACAGACTGTAGTCAGTTAATAGAACATTGCTGTGCACAGGAAACAACTAGATGTGTGTTCTTTGACTGGATATGAGCCATATCTGTTACCTTCACCTGCCACACTTGTCTTGTTGACAGATGGCTGAGCAGGAACGAGATTGCAGAGGTGGCTGAGGAGAGTTTTGTGGGAATGGAGTCGCTCCAGGAACTGTGGATGGACGAGAACCAACTGAGAGCAGTTCCTGTCAAGGCTCTAACACATCTGACATCACTACGAGCTCTGTAAGTTCACTGGGTGTGATGTCTCAAACATTTGGGATTTGTATCGCAAGGTGTACACAGTCTCAAAAAGTCTTACATGTTGTTTCTTCCATTTTTAGCGCAGGAGAATTGGGACGTTTAGTAGTGCTTTATTGCCCTTATTTGGTGTGTGGTCTTCTAGGTGATCGCCATCTTCGCTATACACAACTCAATGTAGTGTAGTATTTTAATGGATAATGCCATCTCTTAAGGTTGACAGTAACATATAAGTGATTCAGGTGAACAAATAGTGGAATATTACCCTTGTTTGAGTGCAAGAGATGCTGACACGCATCTTGTTGCATTTGTTGTTGCTGGGATATGAGACCGGATGTCACACGATTACTAATCATCTCAATGTAAATATTGACATTTTCTTCATAAATTTGACCATTTGTGCACACCACGTATAAAGTATCCTGCCATTTATACCCATATATATAGTTTAAAATGAGAGGTGATCAAAGTTTTGAACCAACTTCTTCCTGATAGTAATGATGTCAAACAATTGCGCCTTTAAGCCACCAGTCTATATTGCATATTAAATGTTTGTTATTGTCAATTAGAAATATAAATACGTCCGTTGTTTTCAGAACCCTGGCAGCAAATAAGCTGGAGGAAGTACCTGACTATGCATTCAGTGCATTGAAAGATCTTGCGGTGCTGTGAGTGGCTTTGTTGCAGTGCTTCACCTTTGACGTATGTCAAGTATGCACAGTCTTGTACATTGTTCCAGCATCTGACCTCTGTCTGTGTCAAGGCCTCAGTCACTTCCTTGTATTCTTTTCCAATCTAAGCAGCCTTTCAATTAATACGTACGTACATTCCACAGTATCTTCTCATACCGAGGATTTTAGCTGTTCACAGATTGTCTACAAAAATTAGGGGTTGCTAAATTACATTAAATTATAAATGATTACCAAAACAAACACTTTGTGAACATCACAATTGATTGTATGTTTGTTTCAGACTTCTCTACAATAACAACATCAGACAAGTTGAATCTCATGCATTTGATGGCCTGGAGAACCTCAAAATATTGTGAGTGCAGTTTCATGGCTACCTGGTACTTGTCTGTGATCCCCCAAATACATATAATAATGTTACAAAGACTTATCTAATGACAATTAAGGAATTATATACTGGTACGTTCCTTCTGCAAAAATTCACTGTTTCACAAAGGCATTTCCACCCTAAATCTGGACTAGTCCCTCACTCCAATGAAGGCTTACTTGATCATGATATCATGTCTAATGTTTTTGGTTTGTTGTGTCTCTGAGTTAGGTGTCCTGAGGATATATGTGGTATAGATGTTATATCTATATATTAATATGTTAACTTTGGATCATTGTAAGCGCATCTCCTCTGAGGTGCCAATGTCCACACATCTTTCTTGGACTATTGGCCTCTAATTGAGTGGTGAAACACTCACCAGATGACACCACCATTGTGCTACATTCGATTTATCAAAACACTTAGTGTTTTTGTACAATGTTTAATTGGGGACAGCAGAAATGAAATTGTCAGAAGAAACCAAAAATACTATAATTATGATAACTTGCCTTGGTTTATTGCTCCACAAGTCGGAGTAATTTGGTTAACATTATGTTAAACTTGTACTATTTTAACAGTGATTTTCAGTTCTGCTGTGGAAATAAATTGCACTGCATGATGGCAATGTTAGAAATGTAGATATTTTTAATATTGACGTAGAGAGCCAGGTATAAAACACTATATCAGTTACTTGAAACTGTTGTATCGTATTGTAACATTGGGTCTGTAGTCAAGCTGGTGTGGTCAAGCTATAAGGTTGTTTCAGGGAGCTGGATAGGAACCACTTGACCGAAGTACCGACTGTCATCTCACAGCTCCCTCTGTTGGAAGAACTGTAAGTCTCGTAGCGATCTCGGGTAATAAGGCAGATGTTTATACACATGTTCTAATTCAGTAATAATATTAATAGGATACTTTTTTTTGGTTTGTTTCTGTATAAATTTGTAATTGTGTTCATGTGTGGGAGCAGTGTGGATTGTTACTGTCCTTGTGTTAGTCCATGTCTCAACTCATCTTTCAAGTATCTACTTGTAATTATATACAATAGCTAAATGCCCATCCTCTAGATGGCGCTACACACACAGACGCTGAAGATGGTTTCCTGGAGTGTCCATATGTGACGTTTATTATGACATAGATTTGAAAACTTTTTCCCGTTAACGTAGGTTTTGCTAAATGTCCTCGACTAATTGGCAACCTTGGCACAACGTGGAAAACATGCGTAAGATTATGTACAATCCATTTACGTCCGTCGAACGTATGGTATGAACCCTAGATCTGGTAAAAACCCTAAACCAATAGACTTAAAAAATAAAATGTTTTTCTTTAAAGGGTCAGATTAAACCCTGACAATTTGGTGCCTGAGTTGTACACTATATCTAAGAGGAAAATGATAACTATCCACACGTACATACTTACATGTGCTAGCTCGATTCTACATAGATATGCATATACAATTTATCCAAATAAATTGTCTTTTTCGTCACACTGGGAAAGTTCACATCTGAAGCCATCTATGGGAATGTTCATATATTTCAATTCATCTCCTTGTGTATACTCACTTGTTCCTATCCATCTGAAATCATCTGTCTGCGTTAGACCGTTTATGAAGACAGCTGTATGTTGTGCTGAAGGGCATGTTCTTATAACACCACATGTTGTTCTTCAGGAGCATCTCAGACAATGACATCAAGTACCTGTCAGAGAGTTGCTTCAGCAACAACAAGAAGCTGAAGTTTCTGCACCTCAAGAACAACCACATCCTGTCTGTGCACAGGAACACATTCGCCAACCTGCCTCAGCTCGAGAATCTGTAAGTCGTGCAGTGTTGGTAACTTCCATGTAACCACGACAGACAGCAGGGCTAATCAAACACGACCTTTAGCAAACAAATGTGACCTTCAGTCAATCGTTGTGTTCATGGAATGTTGCAGTATGATAGGAAGACCAATTTGTGAGTAATGCAGACTTGTACCCTGTCAACTGTGTTTATCTATTCTATGAGGGGAAGCGTGTTATTCAGCTGATGAAGACAAAATGCTGGTTAAAGAGTGGGAATACATATGTCTCATGGTTTAAGAGTGGGAATACATGTCTCATGGTTTAAGAGTGGGAATACACATGTCTCATGGTTTAAGAGTGGGAATACACATGTCTCATCGTTTAAGAGTGGGAATACACATGTGTCATGGTTTTAAAGTGGGAATACACATGACTCATGGTTTAAGAGTGGGAATACACATGTCTCATGGTTTAAGAGTGGGAATACATGTATCATGGTTTAAGAGTGGTAATACACATGTCTCATGGTTTAAGAGTGGAAATACATGTCTCACGATTTAAACGGAATAAAAACATCTATGGCTTGAATTCAATTATATGACTTCCTGCGATCTATTTCCATGTCCACCAAGCCAAAAAAATCTATGAATTAGAAATTCCACATTTTATGTTGTGCATCCGGACATTTTCGAATATGAATTTTTGGCCTTCAGGATGAAAATAATTTTTGTGTAACAACAGAGCGAGCGCCTAGCGGTTAAGCTAGGTGGTTATACAACCTGTTCCCCCTCCTAGTCTGCACACCCCCTTTGAATCGCCTCAACGCTTAATAAGCTGGCCCAAAATACCCATTCAGCCCATGTCAGTTACGCGGCATCCTATTGGCCAGCAGCGGGCGCGGGAAAAAAATTGTGGGCAGGAGACGATGCAAGGTTTTCTCGTCACTTCATTTCGCTTCGCCATCGTGACAACTTCAGATTTGACTACAAAATTTTGAATACCACCCACTCACCCGTTGTATCTGTTGTACGTATAGCGTGTGTTAGTTACTTCCATATGAGCATACATAATGCAAGATAACTAAATAGGGATGTTACATGAATGTTGTAAGATAGGGGGGTTTTTATCCCCCACTTTTGTATATATCAAGCTGAATTACTGTGGCTAGTACTATAGAAAGGTGTGCAGTCTGCACACCAGGTATCTTTTTCCCTTGTGTTCTATATACTGTAAGCATATTACAGTCGGTATGCTGTAATTAATATAACAGCAATCAAGGGTTTTTTGGTTAATGTCTAGTATGATTATTCTAAATGTACAAAATGTGTCGTACATAACATGTGTGGTCCATCACTCTGTAATCTCGATGTACCTGGCTGTGCACAAGATGTGACTATTGTATATATTATATGTGCACAGTGGCAATCCCTGTGTTAATAAATTTGATTGCCCAATACCAACCTACCCTATAGTTGGCGTAAATTCAGTACAAACAGAGAAAGGGCTGCATGAACATAACACGGATACACCGGGAATAGGGGGGGGGGGGGGTACCGAGTAGAGTAGTACACGAAATGCATATTTTTGGTGCGCTTTTCAGGATGCCGAGATAAGACGTCACATATGACCTATACTCGCATCAGGCCGACGCTTTTCAAGCATTCAGAGCATGTTTACAAGGATAGCTTTCTGGTCGAAACGAGCATCAAAATTTGTTATTTTGCGATATTCCGATGTAATACAAACACTAGTCATCATAGAGGAACAAGCAGTTATCTTACAGTTCCAAATGAATCCAATTTTATTCAAAACAATGAATGCAAATGGGCCTACAAGTCGACTAGGTTTCGTCGAGCTTGGGCTCGTTTTTAGAATAATTATATCGGATGCAACCAACTGGAGATCTACACAAATAAACATACATAAGATGGCTACACAGATGGGTTTAAAATCGAATTTATGCAACAAATGTATTTTTCTGTATTTTTTCTTGTTTGTTTTCAATGTTATACTTTGTGTACACATGGAAAATGGATTTTAGCTAATGCTTTGTTTTTATTTCCTTTAAGAGTGGGAATACACATGTCTCATGGGTTAAGTGTGAGAATACATGTCTCATGGTTTAAGAGTGGGAATACACATGTCTCATGGGTTAAGTGTGAGAATACATGTCTCATGGTTTAAGATTGGGAATACACATGTCTCATGGGTTAAGTGTGAGAATACATGTCTCATGGTTTAAGAGTGGGAATACACATGTCTCATGGTTTAAGAGTGAGAATACATGTCGCATGGTTTAAGATTGGGAATATATATGTCTCATGGTTTAAGAATCGGAATACATGTCTCATGGTTTAAGAGTGGGAATACACATGTATTATGGTTTATGAGTGGGGATACATATGTCTCATGGTTTAAGAGTGGGAATACACTTGTCTCATGGTTTAAGAGAGGGAATACACATGTCTCTTGGTTTAAGAGTGGGAATACTTGTCTCATGGTATAAGAGTGGGAATACACATGTCTCATGGTATAAGAGTGGGAATACACATGTCTCATGGTATAAGAGTGGGAATACATGTCTCATGGTTTAAGAGTGGGAATACACATGTATCATGGTATAAGAGTGGGAATACATATGTCTCATTGTTTAAGAGTGGGAATACATGTCTCATGGTATAAGAGTGGGAATACACATGCCTCATGGTATAAGAGTGGGAATACATATGTCTCATGGTTTAAGAGTGGGAATACATGTCTCATGGTTTAAGAGTGGGAATACATGTCTCATGGTTTATGAGTGGGAATACACATGTCTCATGGTTTATAAAAGAATGCACAAAAACAATATATAACTTGACATGACTGAAGGGAGGGGATACCTATGGTTTGCATAGCATCATTGAATAGGGTGTGTGTGTTTGTGTGCATGCGTGCGTGTGTGCATGTGTAGATGCATGTGTGTGTGTGTGTGTATTTGAAAAGGCAGCATGCACGTGTAAATGTGAGGTTGTGTGCATGCGATCATGTATGTGTGCATGCGATCATGTATGTGTGCATACAAAGATACAATGATGTATAAATATTACATATGCATATGTGCATACATACATACATACAAATTGTTCGACCAAACGAACCGTGACTATCCACCCAAATGTGACCTCCCTCTCACGTGCCCCAGGATCCTATCGGAGATGGAGGAGCAGACGGAATTTCCCAACCTGACAGGGACTGTCAACCTGGAGCTGCTGGCCCTGGATCGAGGCAGTCTCTCCTTCCTCCCCCACAACCTCTGTCTCAACACGCCCAAGCTCAAGAGTCTGTGAGTTACTTCACACATTTATCTTCTCTAAGTCTCAATTAGTTTGCAAATTTTTATTGTTATAAGTTTGAGTTAGTTGGCACATTTGTGTTATTACAAATATCAGTTTGTTTACATACTTATACTGTTGTAAGACTTGGTTAGTTGGCACATTTATATTGCTTTGCTATAAGTATGTCAGTTAGTTAGTTATTTATATTGCTATAAGTATGTCAGTTAGTTAGTTATTTATATTGCTATAAGTATGTCAGTTAGTTATTTATGTTATTATCAGTCTGTTAGTTGTTTATATTGCTATAAGTATGTCAGTTAGTTATTTATATTGTTATCAGTCTGTCAGTTAGTTATTTACATTGTTATCAGTCTGTCAGTTAGTTATTTTTATTTTTATCAGTCTGTCAGTTATCTATATTGCTGTCAGCTAGTTATTTATATTGTTATCAGTCTGTCTGTTAGTTAGTTATATTGTTATCAGTCTGTCAGTTAGTTATTTACATTGTTATCAGTCTGTCAGTTAGTTATTTTTATTTTTATCAGTCTGTCAGTTATCTATATTGCTGTCAGCTAGTTATTTATATTGTTATCAGTCTGTCTGTTAGTTAGTTATATTGTTATCAGTCTGTCAGTTAGTTATTTATATTGCTACAAGTATGTCAATTAGTTTTTTATATTGCTATAAGTATGTCAGTTAGTTATTTATATTGTTACCAGTCTGTCAGTTAGTTATTTATATTGCTATAAGTATTTTTGTTATTTATTTATATTGTTGTAAGTCAGTCAGTTAGTTATTTATATTATGTCAGTTAGTTATTTATATTGCTATAAGTAAGTAAGTTAGTTATTTATATTATTATCAGTCTGTCAGTTAATGATTTATATTGTTACAGTTTGCATATTTATATTTTAAATGCCTTCAATTCTTACAGAGATGTCCACTCGAATGAGATCAGAGAGATTCCTCGTCTGGGGGATTGCAAGCAACTGCGTGTCCTGTAAGTATAACTGTTTTCATTCGGTGGTAGAACTGGATGATGACCAATCAGTGATGAATGAGGATAGAAATGAAACACCAGAACATTAATTTGTGCACAAAATAATGTCTATGTTTATCTTAATTAAGTGAGTCATTGTGGTGGTGGTGTCACACGCAATGTGTGTTGAGCTAATGTTGTGAACTTAATACATGACTTAATTCAATACATAATAAGTTTTCAGGGCAATATGCGATACATGCCACTCTGGGTGGCATTTCACAATATGGCAAATTCATTATATCTGTCATACAGATTTCAGCATTGGATTTTGGATTTTTTAGATATTACAATGTTGTTTTCATTTGCATTTTGAGGATGAAGCACAGAAGTGAGTTTCTCTTAAACAAAAGTTGGATTTATCTAATTTTCCTCTGAAACACAGTCCTTCATATGATACAATATATAACCATGGTTGTAGATCCTACAGACTGAGGACACAGTCTAGGTGGTGGACGTGGATGCAGACAATTGTTGATTAGCATTGTTTTTTGTAGCCATCTGGGTAAGAATAAGCTGCAGACGTTGCCACGGAAACCGTTCGAGGGTCTGACCCTGCTGCGCGACCTCAAGCTATCCCATAACCACCTGGCTGAACTATTCAATGACACGTTTGTTGGCTTAACAGAGCTTCAGTACCTGTAAGCACTGTATGTTTGTACTGCGTCTACACTCATTTAATATCTCTCCAAACCTGCCAATTTTTTGTTGAAATCTATATTTTAAACTTGAGATTCTGAAAGAAGGATACTTAATGAATGGTTAGTCGGCCTATAGCATTATGGTTCAAATGTCACCATAAACCAGGCCTTGAAATGTACATATACAGGGAACTGTGTTTTATGGTCACCTAACAAACAAAATTCTGAGGATTTCTGAAGAAAAATAGTTGCGCATCGACCACTTTAATTCATTAAAAAAATCGGATATGACTTGTGTCTTCCGAATCTAGATTTATTCCAGATTACTTTCTACCGCAGCAAAACATTTGTAGACAATGAGGAATACAGCAGCTTTTTACTCATGATTCAATAATTCACAGAGCATGTGTCATTTTCAAGAACTGTATTGATGTTAGATTTTAATGTTAGATTGTTGAATTATGTTTTTATTAATAAAGGTTATCAAAATGTGACATATTTCCACAACACAAACTCTGACTCAGAATTTCTATGTATGATCACTGATATATTGCCAATTTCAAACCATGATGAAGCCATCATTCAGTATCAGAAACTGATGTTCATAAATCATCTGGAAAAACATAATGTCATTCCTTGCTGCCAAGTTAATAAGAATATATATTTTATTTTGTATTTACAATGTTACTTAACAATAATAATAACATTTATTTTTAAATAAATTTAATATAAAATATCTTAGTCCTATATGTGCCAATTTTGTTTAATTTGTAGTGATCTCAAAAACAACGTTATCACTGTGATTCATCCTGATGCCTTCGCCCCTTTGAAGAGCTTGGCAAATCTGTACGTATTTTACAAAAGTTGTTATACCAACGTTGGAATATAATAATGCTTATGCGCTATAACTGAGTAAACTAAATTATGTGCATACTAGAAATTCGAACCAAGAGAATACTAGCTACTAAATTTTAAGACATCGTGGGTATATGTAATCTGGACAATGCTTATAACTGATAATTCTATATATGATGTGATAATTCATATCTTTGCATAGTAAGAAATTGTTACTGACGTGGACCAATAGCTGACCAACAAGCCTCTCATATTCATTTCACTTACTGTGTAGATCATTGAACAATTTTATTTCGTGATTTAAATGTGTTTATTGATTTTGAAAGATTTGCAATATGTGCGTTCTCACCAGGAATCTGGGTGAGAACTATTTTACAAGTTTGCCAACCCGAGGTCTGGAGAACCTGCAGAGTCTAAACACGTTCAAGACACTAACCCTGAAAGACTTCCCACCTGCCGAGGCATTTCCCAAGATCCAACATCTCACCCTGGGATATGCTTATCACTGCTGCTCCTTCATTGCAAACACAAAGCAGGTAACTCTAAGGGTGTGCGCGTGTGTGTGTCCATGTATGTGTGAGTGCGTGCTTCAGTGTTTATGCAGGTGTTTGCATGCGCGTGCGTACATGTGTGCCTGCCTGTGTTTGTGTGTGCAGTTGTATACTTGACGAAGTAACCTTTAGCATTATGTGTTCATCTTTGCACAATGTGTGTGTGTACACGCGTGTTGTGTACACACGTGTTGTGTACACGCGTGTTGTGTACATATACATGCATTCATATCAGCCATGTAGTTGCATGATATGCTGTGTTAGAATTTTTGTACATAGCCAAAATGTGTCTAAGTAAACGCATGGAGCATTCTCCACACATAATGAAACCATAGTGGAACCACACTAAAACGTCATCCTCGGGACTGGGTGAAAGCGACCTGAATAGCAAGGTGACCATTTTAGCGAGGTGGCCATATTAGCAAGGTGACCACATTAGCGAGGTGACCGTACTAGCAAGGTAACCCTATTAGCGAGGTGACCCTATTAGTGAGGTGACCCTATTATCGAGGTGATAGTATTAGCGGGACTAACTTCCTACACTTTACTGTCACAAAAGTATTCTGGGACTATTCTAGGCTGACCTTAATTGCGAGGTAGCTGTATTATTGAACAAATAATACATAACGCAAGGTTTGACTGTTCGTTAACTACCCAATACAATCCTATCATAGGAAAAAGAACCTGTTTCTAAGCAGCATTATTTAGCATTATAAAGAGTTAGTAATATTATCCTGTATGTGCTCCCATTTGTCTACTCCTAAATTTGAACAACTATGATGCTTAAATCCTTGCTGAAAAAACACTTGTGTGTTATTTTCTGTCAGCAGACAAAAGACACAAATAAAGAGGAGATCCATGAAGATATCACATGGCTGAATTCACACGACTATGAATACAGCATGTTGAGAAACATCACAAACCTAGGTTCGTCCTGTAATACTGCAACTTCGATGGACCTGTTATTTATTTAACTTATATGACATATTTTTAACATCAAAAATGTACAGTTTATTTTCTGCTTATTGTAATGTTTTCCGGAAATTAACTGCTCCAACTTATTAAACATATTTAAGTGTGTATATCAGAATGTGATAAATAGGTCCCATTAGTGTGAGACATCTGTGGGTTTCCTAATAATAAATAGTTTGGTTTATTGTAATACACGATAAGTCGATAACACAGTTGCAGACTGTCAAACTCTCAAATAATGACAAAATGCCTGAGTTTGAATTCTCCTGCTGTTTGTTTAACACCTCGGCTTTAGACTTGTGTACACCATTAGTTGTTGGCAGAAACTGCAACGCCGGTGAATAATTCTATGCCAGCTCAAGTGTAATCACAGGTGTTGTAGCAGACCAGCAAAGTGTATGAGGGCTGCATGTTTACTTCATCAAATTTGGAACTTCTATGTTGAATTGAAGACCAGAAACACATTCACACAATTTATTACCAAATATATCAACTGTAAATATGGCTTTATTTGTGTAATTTTCATTATACATACCAAGAAGATCTGAAGACATCTTTTTTGAAATACAACAACACTTTCTAATGTTGCGTGTGTGATGTGTATAAATTAATCTGGCAGGGCAGAGCAGAGAAAGTCTTACATATGTTCCTTAGCTGAGCTAAAATACTATATAATTTATACAAAAAAGCAATAAATCCATTTTAAGCAACGTGCACAAAAGAGTGATTGTTTTCAAAATGCCATAAAAAAGCACCATCTGTCTTTTTAATCAAATCACAATATATCAATTTTCAGCCAGTCAGCATTGACTCGCCGCACGTGCAGCTGTGCTGAGTGGTGGCGCACGCTGAGCGTTTTGATAACAGAATCATCTAATATCCCATTTTGCATAACAACTCTAACAAATATTTCTAACTTTGCTACCATTTTCTATGATTTTTTATTCTTAATAGACACAAACTTTTTCTCAAAACGAAGAAAATGGATATATTGTGCTTTGCCCTGACACCCTTCATATGTGATTACAATTCTCTTGCAGGGAACCTGTCTGGCAACTATGAAGACTTCACGGAGGGGATCCTGCAGGGCTACGGCACCATGTTTGACTACGAGTACCCAGACAGCGATGTGATGTCCTCGTCACAGCACGTCCCTGGCCTCGTCAATGATGTCATCACCATAGCCCGCCGTCCAGTCGTCTGTAAGCCTATGCCTGGTAAGTCGAATGGTTGCCCGTCCATGCGTCTCAAGGATACAATGATTGATAAACGTTAATTCTACTGTTTAGGACTGTGATGTTTCCTGTAGACACACAAGATGGTTATAGCTGTTGTATGTGCCATGTCTGTCTGCTAGGTTTGTAATAAAGCCATTACAGCTGTATATCTTTGGGAACATATAACTCGCATGAATAATCGTGTCTATCTCTTATAAGTTACTAGCCACATTAGCTGGAATTGCCTGGGGAAAAATAGCAGTCATCTGTGCTAAAACTGTTTTGAAATTGTGACCCTCTGAGATCGCCAATGCCCCAGACAAATTTTAAAAAAGTATAAATCTACAAATCATCCCAATGGGCCTGCTATTCAGATCACATACAAAATGTCAGCCTCATACATGCAAAACTAACAGAAATATGGGTCCACAGAAAAACAAACAGACAGATAAGCATATTATTGTTTTATAGACTAGATGAAGTAATGTTTGTAAGTCTAGAACAGACATAACTGCAGTGTACTTTAAGCACACTGGTGTAGTGGCTAAGCTTCAGATTCTTGACTGAAAAACCTGGGTTTTATTAAATCCTGTGCTGCCGTGTCAAACCTTAGACAAGTTTGTTCACTCTACATTGCTCCAGTTCATTCAGCTGTATGAATGAGTGCCTGGCTATAGACAGTGGGGGATATTTGTGTACGAGTAATCTTTGCGCATTAACTGCAGCATGGCTGGATGCTTCCCAGAGAAGTTGAGATGGTGTTCGATTGAACAGGTCTGCCAGGGAGTAAAATGTAAAGCGCTTTGAGCAGTCCTAAGGATAGGCTACTGCACTATATAAGAACTTACCGTGACAGTAATTGATGTAGCTGTGTCCAACTGTCCCAGGTCCGTTCCTTCCATGTGATGACCTCATGGGATGGTGGTCTCTCCGCTGCGGCAACTGGATCATCCTCCTGCTCGCGTTGCTAGGCAACGGCAGCGTTCTCTTCATCAGCATGTTCACTCAGAGCAAGATGGACGTGCCCAAGTTTCTCATCTGCAACCTCGCGTCTGCTGACTTTCTCATGGGAATCTACCTTGGCTTTCTTGCCATTGTTGACGCATCTACACTCGGTGAGGGTCGATGCCATGTTTAAAAAAATATTTAATGTTAAATTGTAAACATTGTTTAGATATGCTACATAATAGCAAACTCATTATTTTACGTGTAAAAATGGCAACATAGTATGATGATGATGTCGTTTGTGGGGTGAGGGTCGTATCACTTGTGGGGTGGGGTCATGTCTTTTGGGGTGGGGTCAGGTGTGGGGTCATTAGTTGCTGGGTGTGGTCATATCACTTGCATTGTGCTGGTCATATCTCTTGAGGGGTGGGGACATATGACTTGTGGGATGGGGTCATATGTGTAGTTATTTATTTGTATAATTAATATGTGTGTATATATATATATATCATTATTATAATTTTATTATTGCTATTATTTTAATATATTGTTATTTTCAAGTGTTTGACTAGAAACCTTAATGGGGGTATCCGTCACAATTTATTTTTGTTGATTGTATTATTTATTTGGTCAAAAAATAACTGAGTATGAGTCACATCACTTGCTGGGCGTGGTCATATCGCTGGTCATTATCGCTGGTCATTATCACTGCTATTATCATTGTAGGTGAGTTCAAGAAGCATGCCATATGGTGGCAGCTGAGTTCTGGGTGTCAGATGGCTGGGTTTCTGGCCCTGTTGTCCAGTGAGCTGTCTGTCTTCACGCTGTCTGTGATCACGCTGGAGCGCCATTATGCCATCATGCACGCCATGTACCTCAACAAGAGGCTGTCTCTCAGACAGGCCGGTAAGTTCATCATCACTGTAGCTCTCATATTTTTTCACTTTCAAAATTAATGGTTTTGATATTGATTTTATGACATATAATTAGTTAGTTGGATATTAAAAACTGTCTACAGACTAGACAGTATATATAGGCTAGATACACCACAGTTGTGATGTCACAGAGGCCATTGTGAGTTAACCCAGAAACAAAACAACACCTGTCATGAACATCTAGCTTATCAGAAGAGTTTCTTACAGATACTCCTCCAACTAGCTCCTCTCTCTCTCTCTCTCTCTCTCTCTCTCTCTCTCTCTCTCTCTCTCTCTCTCTCTCTCTCTCTCTCTCCCTCCCTCCCTCCCTCCCTCCCTCCCGCCCGCCCGCCCGCCCGCCCTCCCTCCCTCCCTCCCTCTCTCTCTCTCTCCTCCCTTCCCTTGCCAATTTTACCAAATCTCTCTTGACACAGGTCTCCCATCTCAGTCGAGGTTCCCTTCAAGTCCTTCTACCCTACACTCTGAGGACAGCCCCTCTTCAGTAACCACTCCCCTTCCAGTCATTCCATGTATACAGCCCACTTAAACTGACTCCTCACCAGCTTCCTCCTTCTCCCTCATCTCCTCCATTCTTCGTTTGCCTCCTCCATTCCTTGCTTTTCACTCCCACGATTCTTGTCACCAAACTGTTTTTTGCAAATCTGGACATTTTCAAATAATAAAATCTCGGCTGTTACCCGTGTGACGTCTTGTAGGTTACGTGATGGCGTGTGGCTGGTGCTTCTGCCTCCTTCTTGCCATGCTGCCTCTCTTTGGCATCAGTGACTACCGCAAGTTCGCTGTCTGTCTGCCATTCGAAACTGAGGACAGCATTTCTCTAGGTAACATACTGCATTTGTCATTACTTCCTAAGACCATACTATAATCATGCTTAGTGCTCTTTGTTAAGGGTTCGTATTGATCTTAGGGTTTGCACGTCATAACAACCATAATGGACGGATCCTGTTGGTCCTTTCTATCTTGTGTCTACATCAGGGGAAGTAAAATATCGCACAGGGAGTAGTTAAGTAATCTTTCGCGGACTCACAGAGATGTGGTCTCTCTCTCCAACTCACTGGTCTTGCTCCCAGCGGCCAGAATTGATTTCTGGTCGGGCGTGCTAGAGACGCTAAGCGGGCAGTGTATACAATGTATCATTGGACTGACTGGGTCCTGTATGAATGTATACACTGTATCATTGGACCGACTGGGTCCTGTATGAATGTATACACTGTCTCATTGGATCAACTGGGTCCTGTATGAATGTATACACTGTATCATTGGACTGACTGGGTCCTGTATGAATGTATACACTGTCTCATTGGACCGACTGGGTCCTGTATGAATGTATACACTGTATCATTGGACCGACTGGGTCCTGTATGAATGTATACACTGTATCATTGGACAGACTGGGTCCTGTATGAATGTATACACTGTCTCATTGGACCGACTGGGTCCTGTATGAATGTATACACTGTATCATTGGACCGACTGGGTCCTGTATGAATGTATACACTGTCTCACTGGACCGACTGGGTCCTGTATGAATGTATACACTGTATCATTGGACCGACTGGGTCCTGTATGAATGTATACACTGTCTCACTGGACCGACTGGGTCCTGTATGAATGTATACACTGTATCATTGGACCGACTGGGTCCTGTATGAATGTATACACTGTATCATTGGACCGACTGGGTCCTGTATGAATGTACACACTGTATCATTGGACCGACTGGGTCCTCTATGGATGTATACACTGTATCATTAGACCGACTGGGTCCTGTATGAATGTATACACTGTCTCATTGGACCGACTGGGTCCTGTATGAATGTATACACTGTATCATTGGACCGACTGGGACCTGTATGAATGTATACACTGTATCATTGGACCCAGTGGGTCCTGTATGAATGTATACACTGTATAATTGGACTGACTGGGTCCTGTATGGATGTATACACTGTATCATTGGACCGACTGGGACCTGTATGAATGTATACACTGTATCATTGGACCCAGTGGGTCCTGTATGAATGTATACACTATATCATTGGACCGACTGGGTCCTGTATGAATGTATACACTGTATCATTGGACTGACTGGGTCCTGTATGAATGTATACACTGTATCATTGGACCCAGTGGGTCCTGTATGAATGTATACACTGTATAATTGGACCGACTGGGTCCTGTTTGAATGTGTACACTGTGTCATTGGACCGACTGGGTCCCGTATGAATGTATACACTCTATCATTGGACCGACTCGGTCCTGTGTGAATGTATATACTGTATCATTGGACCGACTGGGTCCTATATGAATGTATACACTGAATCATTGGACCGACTTGGTCCTGTATGAATGTATGTACTGTGTCATTGGACCCACTGGGTCCTGTATGAATGTATACATTGTATCATTGGACCCACTGGGTCCTGTGTGAATGTATACACTATCATTGGACCCACTGGGTCCTGTATGAATGTATACATTGTATTATTGGACCCACTGGGTCCTGTATGAATGTACACACTGTATCATTGGATCCACTCGGTCCTGTATGAATGTATACACTGTATTATTGGATCCACTCGGTCCTGTATGAATGTATACACTGTATAATTGGACCCAGTGGGTCCTCTATGAATGTATACACTGTATCATTGGACCCACTGGGTCCTGTATGAAGGTACATACATACAGGTGAATACTTTGCGAAAACGTCTTCTGCATCTGTGTGTATAGCACTGACCATGTTGCTAGTTGCCTTAACCACACATGTACTTTGTACGTTGCAGGGTTTGTGTGTTTCCTCATGCTCATGAACGGTATCACGTTCCTGATCATCGTGAGCTGCTACACGAAGGTCTACTGTTCCATCCGTAGTTCCCAGGCGTGGAACACCAACGACTCTCGTATTGCCAAGCGTATGGCCCTGCTTGTCTTCACCGATTTCTTCTGCTGGGCCCCAATCTGCTTCTTCTCGCTCACTGCCGCATTCGGATACGAACTCATCTCACTCAATGACGCTAAGGTGTTTATAGCTTTAAAGATTCACCTTTATATTATTGCCTGTATTTAGATAATGGTAGCTATGTCTTGGCCACATTTATTGGTATTTCCATCTATTTTAATACTTTTAACAATTTAAATAACATTATTCTAACAAACAAAATATGCAGAGTAACTTGTTTAAATGTTTTTATGTTTATATAATTGAAGAGTAATTGATTTATTTTATGTGGTTGATGTTGATATTTAAATACATCAATGTTTTTTGCTGCAACAATATGTCTATCAAACATATACATTTTTATTTGCATTATCTGTATAGTAGTTTTATGTACAACACGGCATATAATGTAAAATAACTATTTAATTCAGCAGTTAAACTACAGAAGTATATGTAATATAAATGCTGTATAAAGTCTTTGTTTTATTTGCACAAACTATATATTAGAGCTATGTTCAACACTACAAACATTTTATGGATATAATATAAAGTAACTATTATCTTTACAGGTGTTCACTATTTTCGTGCTGCCACTCAACAGCTGTGCGAATCCGTTCCTCTATGCCATCTTCACGAAGCAGTTCAAGAAGGATTGTCACCATTTCTGTCGACGAATCGATGAAACGATCGGGGCAAGTCGCAACCTCTCGCGTGTCAGCACCCGCAACGCCAACACACCGCTGGAGACATCACGCATACTCGTTGGCCTCCAGAGTCTCTTCCGAGTGGAGAAGCGAAACACCGCCAACATGGTGACCAGCGAGAACATTGCCGGGGAGGGCGGGCAGGCGTTGAACTCGACAGACAGACTTAGCATACAGTACAGCCACCAGCTGGACGTACCAAGCGGTTGCAACAGTAGAAGGAGCGAGATCAATTCAGATGTGTCTCTGAGTGGACGCACTGTTCAGTTCTGTGACGCAACAAACGGCACTTCAGTGAAAGTCGGAAACGAGTTGCAGCCAAATTGTGTCCGTCTTCAGTCAAACGGGAAGAATTCAATGACGAACTTAGAAACGAATGTGGATAAAACGCCGGGAGTCACATCAAAAGATAATTTAAATTCGCCTAAGAAACCATGGAAGTTTCCATGGCGATATAGCATGAAGTCACTGAGACCGCATTCATCGCTGACTAGCAGTCAATCCCAGACTTCATCTCCTGTCACTATGAAACACACACCATTCCACTCGATCAGCTTAAACTTCTTGAACAGGTCGCCAGTGACCTCCAAACACTGCATCAAGGAAGCCGCGGTGGAGAAATCATCTCAGAGCACTTCCCATAGAAAACAGTCTAATTTCTCCGACACTGAGCAGAGTACAGACATGCTTGAACTTTACGACTGTTCGGAGGACAGTTGTATGCGTGATGACATTTGCTCCGTAGTTCTGGTTGATTCCTTGCAGGAGAACAGTGATGATAAGAGGACAGGATTTGTTGCTGGTAGCTGTACACCGGTTGGTGATGACAGTCGTAACACGTTACCCCTTCTTAGTGACAGCTGTGGGTTAGACAACATTGACAACAGAACGGAGAACCTAACTGGTCATAGTGACCCTAGTAGTCCCGTGTCTGTACAAAGTGACAGTGAGCTGTCACCATGCTTGTGTGACAGCAGCATAGCAGAAGAAGAAATGACGATACTACCAAATAGTCATCCTCGTAAGGACAATAGCGCCCTCGTGGGTGAGGGATCACACCCGAAAGATCCCATCGTATTTCAGCTAAATGGCACCCCTTGCCAGAGTCTACCCCTCCTTCGATGGCAGCGACAGAATGATCACTGTAGATGTGTAGCAGATGATGTTGCTCTTGACCACTCCTACTGATTGTGGACATGTCAGAGTGTTCTCCAGGGATGAGAAATTTCCGGTTTTTGCCGGAATTCTGGTTTTTATACTGCTCCAAAGATCACTTTTGTGAATCGTGTAAATCCGGGGAGAACAAAATGAATGTTGGGGGGGTAGGGCATATAAAATCATGGACAATTCACTGACGATCTATCTGCGGATTGAGTTAACCATCCATTCACCGGGTATCGCCATGTGTTAATGACGCTGCCTGGCGATTAGAGACAGAACCGACCCAACCGAACCCGTGAATCTGCGAAGTAAAACCCTTAGTTCTTTCGAAGTGCGTGCACAAAAGCAGTGGACCAATAGGAAACGACGATGTATTTTGTGGAGATGTCGATCATTTTTTAACACAATGGCTAATCGACGATTTGTTGTACGGCAAGACAAATGTTACGTGAAGGACATTGACAAAAATGTCAAGAATAAGTGGAATTAGGCGTGGCTGGAGAGATCGGCTGGAGACACTATGTCTATGTTGGATATATTCATCAGTAAATTATCAGCACCAGGGAAAGCCTACTGTTTGTGGTGCGAGGCCGATGTCAACTATGCGGATTGGATCCTACAGGCAACAGTCGGACGGGAACCGAAGGCATTGAAGTACACACGCTGGCACTGCCCACACTGGTCACCAATATTCTATTAGAACCTGAACAGACGGTGTATCACATAGAAGTTTGCCGATTCCATGTAGACAACACACTTCCACAAGCACCCACAAGTTCCAGATTGGACTCGTGGTGGGCTACCATATTCTCTACTGGCCAGTTCCCAGCCTTGTCAAAGCTGGTGGCTGCAATGATGAGCTGCTTTCATGGTCCTCAAGTGGAAGGGAGTTTTAGTCACATATCTAGCATCATGAATACTGTCACTGCAAAATGTACTCCATCCATCTTGCCGAGGAAGGAAATATGAAGGAGGAGAAGAAAACTGAGCTGAACATGTCAAAGACGAAGGCAGCCACCAAGTACAAAGCTAAGGAAGAAGTTGAGCTGGCAACGAAGAAAGCTAGAATGGCCCATCAACGGGCTGTTTTGACAAAGCTGGCCAAGGAGACAGCTGCCCGTCAGCCAACTCGGGTTCAGCCCAGAAAATATCATTAACAAGTGAGTTACCCGGTAGTATTGTGACAATGTGTGCGTGAGTCCGTGTGCTTTTTTTTGCTATTGGAAATCTTAAGATTTTCTATTTAATATTGCTCAAAATACACCATATGTCGTCTACAATTAAAAAATATCTCTGAGGAGTCCCCCCTCCCCTCCAATAGATGAGACAGTCCTCTCGGGCTGAAATGTGGGCCACAGCAAAATTTCAGGTTTTTTCTCTGAATGTCACTCTCATCCCTGGTTCTCGTCATGAAAGCCCTGCTTGGGAGACAAATCACGATGAATGTTTCACAAGCCAGAACACAAAAACACAAATATCAGGGTATTTGCTGGCAGATTCTTGCCAATGTTTGTGAAGACTTGTTTGATATTACATTTTATCATGTGTTAACGTTACCGTTCAGTTGTACATGTTTGCACTGCAAAAGTAGCTAAAGCCAAGCGGTGACCCACTCGGCGCATAGACTAAACAACAATACAGTGTTTCACAGAATCCATAAGTTCATTGTTACTATATCTGGATGAATATAAATAATAATTACATGTGATCGTAGAATTTGGAAAGAAATACATGAATTGTTTTGTGTGTAGTGTTAGATAAGAGAACTTTGAAAGGGAATTTTAAGTGGTTACCCTGGGTTTTGAGTATTTTTCTTACCATTAAATGTTCTTATGTAGCAAGGTATCCAGGCCTTATGACTGCTCAAAGTGCTTTACATCCTGGCAGAGTTTTAAAAATTAATGTCAGTCCAGAATCCCAAGAACGTCGATGTTCAAAAGGGACAACCCACATGACTGCTATCTTTTTAGAAAATATAACAAAATTCTTCTAAAACTAACAATTAAATGTTATTTATGTTAATATGTGGACAAGGTTTTCAATGGGACCACCGATTTTTTAAAGTTGAAGGTCCTGCAGACCACCAAATCAATGGCTCTGGTGTTGAACACTGCTGGCAGACCTGTTCATTTTAACACTACCTCGACTTTCATCTTTGAAAGCCCTAACCAATGTCACCACTATACTAAATGAAAACTGCCGTTTGTGTAACATCAAACAAACAATTACATGGCTGCTAATTTTTAAATGCAGCATTTTAATAGTAACACAATTATTTTGTGTTGCGAATGAGTGACATTTTTATTTATTTAATAGTCAGTTTACCTTTTGTTCTCATGACGTTTCGACTGCTTTCAGCAGTCTTCTTCAGACGACTACCGCTAGATGGCAACACGATAGTCCTTCAGCGCAGACGTAGTCACTCAGGTGTGTGTGTGCCCCCATGGCTGCGACGTTGGGTCACAATTCAAGAGATTGTCATAGATGTGTGAAAGCCGGTATCGTCCTTCGTCTCGGTTCATGTTGCCTTTGGTTTTTCGAATCCAGATCGCTTCTTTGATGCCTCTTGTCCTCCAGTCCAACTCCCTGTCCACAAATTTGGCTCCCTCCCAGTCTACTATATGATTTTGCTATGTCATGTGGTCTGTGATGGCTGATTTGTTAATCTCCTTTTGCAATGTTTTTCTCTTGTTTCTGGTCTGTTCATTGTTGCTTTGTCTGCAACATCTCTGTGTTCTCTGATGCGGGTTCCAAATGTGTGTTTAGTTTCTCTGATGTATGTGGCATTGCAGTTCTTATTGCTTACACTCCTTCACACATCTTGTGTGGTTCCACTTTGTCTTTTGGTCTTACCAGTGACCTCTTGATGGTGTTGTGACGTTTCATTGCTGTGTTCACTTTGTATTTCTTCATGATCCCTGATGTGGTTTCGGATAATCCTTGGACATACGGAAGTACTACAATGCCTTTGCCCTTGTCTTTTTCCACAGTCTTCTTCCTGATGTCGGCTTCATTCTTTTGTTCATCTTTCTCTGTACCGTTGATATGGTCCACTGTGGATACCCGCATCTCTTTAGGACTTTTTTGATGTGTTCTCTTTGTGTTTATCTTCCTCCTCTGTGACAAGCGTTTAACATATGTTTAGTAGCGTACGGATCACTCCTATCTTCTGGTGTAATGGATGATGTGAGGAGAAATTTAGATATTGATCCTTGAAGGACTATCGAGCCGCCATCTAGCGGTAGTCGTCTGAAGAAGACTGCTGAAAGCAGTCGAAACATCACGAGAACAAAAGGTAAACTGACTGTGAAATAAGTAAAAATATTACTCATTTGAACCACACAGTCTGATGAACCTCTTCACTCATTAATGTGTTGCATGTATAATTACCAAACATAATTATTATATTTTGTCACAATATGAATAAATAAAACTGCCAAAATTGACACATTACCTCAAAAAAGGGAAGAAATCATGATTGAGTTGTTGACAACTTTGTTACAGTTTTATAATTTATTATTAGCACGATTTTTGTTTTTATTGAAGATCTAAAACCATGCCTATATAAAAAGCACATGACGTAAAACTACCATGATAATTGTTGGAAATGTTCAAGATAATTATTTGTAGTTTTTAGATTTGTTGCAACTTTGTAGCTGGTAGTTTTATGGGGTGTGAAAATCTACACTACATGTATTTAATAAAATGACTACTGTACCTGAGATATAATGCTAAGGTGATATTGTATTTATAAGCTGCAGGCAGCAGGTTGATATCTGATACTGATATGTTTTATTTATTGAAAGAACCTATGAGGTAAATTGTAGATGTATATTAGTTATATATGTTTACACGCATACATTGACAACCTTTTACGTGTACGTTGTATGAAACAAACTGTTGTAACTCGCACTGTGTACTTGGCTCTGTTGAGTTTGTTGACAAATAAATACCCAATAACATGTTTCCATCTGTTTATCTTCATTTGTTAAGTTTAGTTGCACATTATTATGACGATAGTTAGTTCTGCTGAAGACATTTTAATTGTTTCTTTTAAACAATTGTTGTCATCAAATTGATTGAGCCCTGTGTGTACTGTACTGTACTCTACTGCTTTACACACAAATTGATTGAGCCCTGTGTGTACTGTACTCTACTCTACTGCTTTACACACAAATTGATTGAGCCCTGTGTGTACTGTACTCTACTCTACTGCTTTACACACAAATTGATTGAGCCCTGTGTGTACTGTACTCTACTCTACTGCTTTACACACAAATTGATTGAGCCCTGTGTGTACTGTACTCTACTCTACTGCTTTACACACAAATTGATTGAGCCCTGTGTGTACTGTACTCTACTCTACTGCTTTACACACAAATGAATAAAAAGGAAGTATTAATTAATCCGGCAGGTGGCGCCTCTGGTCATAACAAGCGTGGTTAGATCTGTAGCCGGATTCTAGCAACATTTCCATTTTGCACTGAATAGTCAATTACTCATTAAAGAGCAGTGTTGACGCATTTCTTGTAAACGAACGCTAATTAGGTGTATGTGACAACTACACAATCCCAATGATTTACGACGTGTCTAGACGATACGTTCAAACCTCCCAACATTGTCATGTAGACGCAATCTAGGCCTAGACAAAACCAAACCAACCGGTTGATGGTGTCTATAATTTGATTCCCTTACGAGAGAGTATTTCGACATAGGGCTACTAATACTGATCGGCAATCTTGAATCATAGAATGTGGTATTGTCTAATAAGAAGTAGGTTGTGCCAGCTTACAATCCCTAAAATTGTCACAGATCCGTAGCGTTGTTGATTTTGTTGGGAGGGGAGCGTCTTTTTTTGGGGGTATAATGGGAGGTCTCGGTGTCTTTCTAAAAAACCTAACTGATACCTCCAACAGTTACTACACCCCTTTCAGGTTCCCCAAACCCCTCCAACAGCAAACACAAGCTATTATGCAACCCTTTGAGGCTCCCTAAACCCGTATAAATGTATGAATGATGACATGTCAACTAGGTTTATTAAACATTGTACGTTCTGCCAGTTCAGCATAAACTTTCAACGATGCGGGAAAGCTGAAGACACGCGGCACAATATCAAAGGGGCATAACCCTTGACTTGGATGATGCACGAACTTAGGACATGCAACGGCATAATTATTTAAATGTATTAATAAAACAATGCAAATACCCCTGAGCTGTCCACGTACTACAGACTACTGTCTATGAAATTAAAATGTATTTAAATACAAGTATTTCAAGTAATTGTTTCAATCCAGTCAATAGCACACGACAAGTCTTCAGGTACATAAATTATGTATTGCTACATGACGTCATACGTACCAGTCAACTAAAGACAAGTGAATCATCTTCTACGAATAAATTTTGTGTGGCAAAATCTGGACCTCCCAGAAATGGATCCTGGTATTGAGGTGATAACTAAGCAAACACATTGTTATAATACTATATTGAAATTTGTCTAATACACGTATCGGTTTTCTGACTGCAAACACTAATATAATAACAACACGGACTGGTAAACAGCTGTATATCATTGTACCAACTTTTGAATGTACACAGAACAAAATCACAGGAAGTAGTGACACAGGAAACAAGTCACAACTTGACAACTTTAAGTTAATATCTACAGTTATTTGTATTTACAATACATTTAAATATTAAATACATTCAATGTAATATTAATCTTAATCATGCCAATTACAGATACCACAACATACCAAGTGAATCATTTTGATAAAATCACAACGATCACACGTGGTCAAATATCAATGAAAATGTGCAAGACTATGTCAGTTTCTTCAGAATATGTGTCTTAATCATGAACAAAACATTATTGTGCTGAATTATCAGTGAAAATATGCAATATTGGTAACACATTTTCGTTGCATAAAATTACATTGTGACTTTACACACTATAACATTTTATATTAGCCTTAGTTATCTTAACGGGGCCACCGTATTTTCCAAACTGGACCCGAATCAGGGAAACCACCAACTGGAGCTGGCAACAGTGTCCAGAGACGTCACCATCTTCTCGACACACGAAGGACTCTGGCGTTACAAAGACTCAACTTTGGAGTATCAGGTGCATTTGAAATCTTCGAACACACAATCACCAGAGCGCTAAGCGGGGTCGAAGGAGTGAAAAACATGAGTGACGACATCGTCGTGTATGGAAAGACGAACACGATCGAAACCTAAAGAATGTTTTCATCCCTCTGAGGGAGAAAAACATCACTTTGAATCGTAACAAGTGTGAGTGCAACCCTACCGAGTTGAAGTACAAACGGCTTCATCTTCAGCGACAAGGGAATGACTGCAGACCCGGAAAAGATAGCCGTCATCAACAAGCTGGAGAAACCGACGAGGGTCTCAGAGTTGAAGATTTTCCCAGGAATGACCAAATACTATTCACGATTCAAACACCGTCGGATAACACCACTGTGGCCCGAGGCCAATGGGGAGGCAGAGAGATTTGTGAAAACGATCAAGAAACCCACCAAAGCAGCAAAGATGGAAAACAAGGATTGGCAATATGCAATGTCGATATTTCTAGGGAACTACAGCACGCCATTTTAATTGTTGGTAGTGACAATTGGCACAGGCATACATTGCATCAGCCGGTACTGCTGATTCCTTCTTGCATGCATCACACGTTACACGCAAAAGACGACCCCACCAAATCACTGCAGCCGCATTGTAAATTCTTAAGCATCGTGCCTATGTCTACTACAAACTCACAGGTAGAAACAATTAAATGTCTTTGTTGCGATTTAAAGACTGATGTGATGAACATAGACAGAACTATCCCCAGTTTCAGTACTGGGCAGCAGTGATGGATCTGGAATTGTGTATTCTTGTCTACGTGCGTTCGCTGCGAGAAGCCAACTTCTCCGTGAATCTAGATACTCTGACAAAACGTGTCCCATGGTTCGACGCTTTGGACAGAACCAACTATGCTCGCTGGATCCCAGTCCATCTGAGAGACACGGCCGAGCTGCCGACAAAGCATCGACAATTTGCCGCAGAATTCAACTGGCCATTTCACTGTGCAGAGGAGTAAGCGCGTGTTCTCAAGTATTCCGATTTACCAAGCCCACGAACTCAATAATGCGTCCATCAAGGGAGATGGCGGAACAGTTGATTTGTCAGTCGATGGAAGCCAATCTTTTCCAGAGGCAAAGACCAATTTTATGTTTTCATGAAAGGATGCAACATCACATATATCCACCAAGGTGCCACCAGCAACCGCAACGATCAGACGGCCAATAAAAACATGACTGCCTGAAACATCTAGCCGCAGGGTAACTGCGGTGGAACGACGAGTGAAGTACAATGATGTCAATGCAAAACAGTCAATGAAACAATATGCTGATTAACGGCGACACACACGACAACCCAACATCGCGGTTGGAGACAAAGTAATTATCCTGCAGAAGAATGGCAAAAAATCATTCTGCCCGGAAGTCTACACCGTGACCAGCAGGAGTGGATCGTAGATGCAACGCTCCGTCCACAGGCGACGCTCTCCAAATTACTTGAGAGACTGTGTGAGAGAGTAGAGTTAGAAAACAACAGTGTATCACAATAAAGGGGCATAATAATCCCTGTGGCACTGTGAGGAGTTCAAAACGATATAATAACATTTAGGCAAGTTTTTTAATCTAGTTTTTGTGCTGACACATGTAAGGCATAATTGAAACATGGACTCGCCAATAAGGCATAACTGAAACATGGACTCGCTAGTAAGGCATTATTGAAACATGGACTCGCCAATAAGGCATTATTGAAACATGGACTCGCCAGTAAGGCATTATTGAAACATGGACTCGCCAGTAAGGCATTATTGAAACATGGACTCGCCAGTAAGGCATAATTGAAACATGGACTCGCCATTAAGGCATAATTGAAACATGGACTCGCCAGTAAGGCATTATTGAAACATGGACTCGCCAATAAGGCATAACTGAAACATGGACTCGCTAGTAAGGCATTATTGAAACATGGACTCGCCATTCAGGCATAATTGAAACATGGACTCGCCAATAAGGCATAACTGAAACATGGACTCGCTAGTAAGGCATTATTGAAACATGGACTCGCTAGTAAGGCATTATTGAAACATGGACTCGCCAGTAAGGCATAACTGAAACATGAATTCGCTAGTAAGGCATTATTGAAACATGGACTCGCCAGTAAGGCATAATTGAAACATGGACTCGCCAGTAAGGCATAATTGAAACATGGACTCGCCAGTAAGGCATAACTGAAACATGAATTCGCTAGTAAGGCATTATTGAAACATGGACTCGCCAGTAAGGCATAACTGAAACATGAATTCGCTAGTAAGGCATTATTGAAACATGGACTCGCCAGTAAGGCATAATTGAAACATGGACTCGCCAGTAAGGCATAATTGAAACATGGACTCGCCAGTAAGGCATTATTGAAACATGGACTCGCCAGTAAGTCATAACTGAAACATGAACTCGCTAGTAAGGCATTATTGAAACATAGACTCGCCAGTAAGGCATTATTGAAACATGGACTCGCCAGTAAGGCATTATTGAAACATGGACTCACTAGTAAGGCATTATTGAAACATGGACTCGCCAGTAAGGCATTATTGAAACATGGACTCGCCAGTAAGGCATAATTGAAACATGGACTCGCCATTAAGGCATAATTGAAACATGGATTTGCCAGTAAGGCATTATTGAAACATGGACTCGCCAGTAAGGCATAACTGAAACATGGACTCGCTAGTAAGGCATTATTGAAACATGGACTCGCCATTCAGGCATAATTGAAACATGGACTCGCCAATAAGGCATAACTGAAACATGGACTCGCTAGTAAGGCATTATTGAAACATGGACTCGCTAGTAAGGCATTATTGAAACATGGACTCGCCAGTAAGGCATAACTGAAACATGAATTCGCTAGTAAGGCATTATTGAAACATGGACTCGCCAGTAAGGCATAATTTAAACATGGACTCGCCAGTAAGGCATAATTGAAACATGGACTCGCCAGTAAGGCATAACTGAAACATGAACTCGCTAGTAAGGCTTTATTGAAACATGGACTCGCCAGTAAGGCATAATTGAAACATGGACTCGCCAGTAAGGCATAATTGAGACATGGACTCGCCAGTAAGGCATTATTGAAACATGGACTCGCCAGTAAGGCATAACTGAAACATGAACTCGCCAGTAAGGCATTATTGAAACATGGACTCGCCAGTAAGGCATTATTGAAACATGGACTCGCCAGTAAGGCATTATTGAAACATGGACTCGCTAGTAAGGCATTATTGAAACATGGACTCGCTAGTAAGGCATTATTGAAACATAGACTCGCCAGTAAGGCATTATTGAAAGATGGACTCGCCAGTAAGGCATTATTGAAACATGGACTCGCCATTCAGGCATAACTGAAACATGGACTCGCTAGTAAGGCATTATTGAAACATGGACTCGCCAGTAAGGCATTATTGAAACATGGACTCGCCAGTAAGGCATAACTGAAACATGGACTCGTCATTCAGGCATAACTGAAACATGGACTCGCCAATAAGGCATAACTGAAACATGAACTCGCTAGTAAGGCATTATTGAAACATGGACTCGCCAGTAAGGCATTATTGAAACATGGACTCGCCAATAAGGCATAACTGAAACATGAACTCGCTAGTAAGGCATTATTGAAACATGGACTCGCCAGTAAGGCATTATTGAAACATGGACTCGCCAGTAAGGCATTATTGAAACATGGACTCGCCAGTAAGGCATAACTGAAACATGAATTCGCTAGTAAGGCATTATTGAAACATGGACTCGCCAGTAAGGCATAATTGAAACATGGACTCGCCAGTAAGGCATTATTGAAACATGGACTCGCCAATAAGGCATAACTGAAACATGGACTCGCTAGTAAGGCATTATTGAAACATGGACTCGCCATTCAGGCATAATTGAAACATGGACTCGCCAATAAGGCATAACTGAAACATGGACTCGCTAGTAAGGCATTATTGAAACATGGACTCGCTAGTAAGGCATTATTGAAACATGGACTCGCCAGTAAGGCATAACTGAAACATGAATTCGCTAGTAAGGCATTATTGAAACATGGACTCGCCAGTAAGGCATAATTGAAACATGGACTCGCCAGTAAGGCATAATTGAAACATGGACTCGCCAGTAAGGCATAACTGAAACATGAATTCGCTAGTAAGGCATTATTGAAACATGGACTCGCCAGTAAGGCATAACTGAAACATGAATTCGCTAGTAAGGCATTATTGAAACATGGACTCGCCAGTAAGGCATAATTGAAACATGGACTCGCCAGTAAGGCATAATTGAAACATGGACTCGCCAGTAAGGCATTATTGAAACATGGACTCGCCAGTAAGTCATAACTGAAACATGAACTCGCTAGTAAGGCATTATTGAAACATAGACTCGCCAGTAAGGCATTATTGAAACATGGACTCGCCAGTAAGGCATTATTGAAACATGGACTCACTAGTAAGGCATTATTGAAACATGGACTCGCCAGTAAGGCATTATTGAAACATGGACTCGCCAGTAAGGCATAATTGAAACATGGACTCGCCATTAAGGCATAATTGAAACATGGATTTGCCAGTAAGGCATTATTGAAACATGGACTCGCCAGTAAGGCATAACTGAAACATGGACTCGCTAGTAAGGCATTATTGAAACATGGACTCGCCATTCAGGCATAATTGAAACATGGACTCGCCAATAAGGCATAACTGAAACATGGACTCGCTAGTAAGGCATTATTGAAACATGGACTCGCTAGTAAGGCATTATTGAAACATGGACTCGCCAGTAAGGCATAACTGAAACATGAATTCGCTAGTAAGGCATTATTGAAACATGGACTCGCCAGTAAGGCATAATTTAAACATGGACTCGCCAGTAAGGCATAATTGAAACATGGACTCGCCAGTAAGGCATAACTGAAACATGAACTCGCTAGTAAGGCTTTATTGAAACATGGACTCGCCAGTAAGGCATAATTGAAACATGGACTCGCCAGTAAGGCATAATTGAGACATGGACTCGCCAGTAAGGCATTATTGAAACATGGACTCGCCAGTAAGGCATAACTGAAACATGAACTCGCCAGTAAGGCATTATTGAAACATGGACTCGCCAGTAAGGCATTATTGAAACATGGACTCGCCAGTAAGGCATTATTGAAACATGGACTCGCTAGTAAGGCATTATTGAAACATGGACTCGCTAGTAAGGCATTATTGAAACATAGACTCGCCAGTAAGGCATTATTGAAAGATGGACTCGCCAGTAAGGCATTATTGAAACATGGACTCGCCATTCAGGCATAACTGAAACATGGACTCGCTAGTAAGGCATTATTGAAACATGGACTCGCCAGTAAGGCATTATTGAAACATGGACTCGCCAGTAAGGCATAACTGAAACATGGACTCGTCATTCAGGCATAACTGAAACATGGACTCGCCAATAAGGCATAACTGAAACATGAACTCGCTAGTAAGGCATTATTGAAACATGGACTCGCCAGTAAGGCATTATTGAAACATGGACTCGCCAATAAGGCATAACTGAAACATGAACTCGCTAGTAAGGCATTATTGAAACATGGACTCGCCAGTAAGGCATTATTGAAACATGGACTCGCCAGTAAGGCATTATTGAAACATGGACTCGCCAGTAAGGCATAACTGAAACATGAATTCGCTAGTAAGGCATTATTGAAACATGGACTCGCCAGTAAGGCATAACTGAAACATGAATTCGCTAGTAAGGCATTATTGAAACATGGACTCGCCAGTAAGGCATAATTGAAACATGGACTCGTCAGTAAGGCATAATTGAAACATGGACTCGCCAGTAAGGCATTATTGAAACATGGACTCGCCAGTAAGGCATAACTGAAACATGAACTCGCTAGTAAGGCATTAGTGAAACATGGACTCGCCAGTAAGGCATTATTGAAACATGGACTCGCCAGTAAGGCATTATTGAAACATGGACTCGCTAGTAAGGCATTATTGAAACATGGACTCGCCAGTAAGGCATTATTGAAACATGGACTCGCCAGTAAGGCATAATTGAAACATGGACTCGCCATTAAGGCATAATTGAAACATGGATTCGCCAGTAAGGCATTATTGAAACATGGACTCGCCAATAAGGCATAACTGAAACATGGACTCGCTAGTAAGGCATTATTGAAACATGGACTCGCCATTCAGGCATAATTGAAACATGGACTCGCCAATAAGGCATAACTGAAACATGGACTCGCTAGTAAGGCATTATTGAAACATGGACTCGCTAGTAAGGCATTATTGAAACATGGACTCGCCAGTAAGGCATAACTGAAACATGAATTCGCTAGTAAGGCATTATTGAAACATGGACTCGCCAGTAAGGCATAATTGAAACATGGACTCGCCAGTAAGGCATAATTGAAACATGGACTCGCCAATAAGGCATAACTGAAACATGGACTCGCTAGTAAGGCATTATTGAAACATGGACTCGCCATTCAGGCATAATTGAAACATGGACTCGCCAATAAGGCATAACTGAAACATGAACTCGCTAGTAAGGCATTATTGAAACATGGACTCGCCAATAAGGCATTATTGAAACATGGACTCGCCGGTAAGGCATTATTGAAACATGGACTCGCCATTCAGGCATAATTGAAACTTGGACTCGCCATTCAGGCATAATTGAAACATGGACTCGCAAATAAGGCATAACTGAAACATGGACTCGCTAGTAAGGCATTATTGAAACATAGACTCGCCATTCAGGCATAATTGAAACATGGACTCGCCAATAAGGCATAACTGAAACATGGATTCGCTAGTAAGGCATTATTGAAACATGGACTCGCCATTCAGGCATAATTGAAACATGGACTCGCCATTCAGGCATTATTGAAACATGGACTCGCCATTCAGGCATAATTGAAACATGGACTCGCCAATAAGGCATAACTGAAACACGGACTCGCTAGTAAGGCATTATTGAAATATGGACTCGCCATTCAGGCATAATTGAAACATGGACTCGCCATTCAGGCATTATTGAAACATGGACTCGCCAGTAAGGCATAATTGAAACATGGACTCGCCAGTAAGGCATAATTGAAACATAGACTCGCCAGTAAGGCATAATTGAAACATGGACTCGCTAGTAAGGCATAATTGAAACATGGACTCGCCAGTAAGGCATAATTGAAACATGGACTCGCCAGAAAGGCATAATTGAAACATGAACTCGCCAATAAGGAATTATTGAAACATGGACTCGCCATTCAGGCATAATTGAAGCATGGACTCGCCAATAAGGCATAACTGAAACATGGACTCGCTAGTAAGGCATTATTGAAACATGGACTCGCCATTCAGGCATAATTGAAACATGGACTCGCCAATAAGGCATAACTGAAACATGGACTCGCTAGTAAGGCATTATTGAAACATGGACTCGCTAGTAAGGCATTATTGAAACATGGACTCGCCAGTAAGGCATAACTGAAACATGAATTCGCTAGTAAGGCATTATTGAAACATGGACTCGCCAGTAAGGCATAATTGAAACATGGACTCGCCAGTATGGCATAATTGAAACATGGACTCGCCAGTAAGGCATAACTGAAACATGAATTCGCTAGTAAGGCATTATTGAAACATGGACTCGCCAGTAAGGCATAACTGAAACATGAATTCGCTAGTAAGGCATTATTGAAACATGGACTCGCCAGTAAGGCATAATTGAAACATGGACTCGTCAGTAAGGCATAATTGAAACATGGACTCGCCAGTAAGGCATTATTGAAACATGGACTCGCCAGTAAGGCATAACTGAAACATGAACTCGCTAGTAAGGCATTATTGAAACATGGACTCGCCAGTAAGGCATTATTGAAACATGGACTCGCCAGTAAGGCATTATTGAAACATGGACTCGCTAGTAAGGCATTATTGAAACATGGACTCGCCAGTAAGGCATTATTGAAACATGGACTCGCCAGTAAGGCATAATTGAAACATGGACTCGCCATTAAGGCATAATTGAAACATGGATTCGCCAGTAAGGCATTATTGAAACATGGACTCGCCAATAAGGCATAACTGAAACATGGACTCGCTAGTAAGGCATTATTGAAACATGGACTCGCCATTCAGGCATAATTGAAACATGGACTCGCCAATAAGGCATAACTGAAACATGGACTCGCTAGTAAGGCATTATTGAAACATGGACTCGCTAGTAAGGCATTATTGAAACATGGACTCGCCAGTAAGGCATAACTGAAACATGAATTCGCTAGTAAGGCATTATTGAAACATGGACTCGCCAGTAAGGCATAATTGAAACATGGACTCGCCAGTAAGGCATAATTGAAACATGGACTCGCCAGTAAGGCATAACTGAAACATGAACTCGCTAGTAAGGCATTATTGAAACATGGACTCGCCAGTAAGGCATAATTGAAACATGGACTCGCCAGTAAGGCATAATTGAGACATGGACTCGCCAGTAAGGCATTATTGAAACATGGACTCGCCAGTAAGGCATAACTGAAACATGAACTCGCCAGTAAGGCATTATTGAAACATGGACTCGCCAGTAAGGCATTATTGAAACATGGACTCGCCAGTAAGGCATTATTGAAACATGGACTCGCTAGTAAGGCATTATTGAAACATAGACTCGCCAGTAAGGCATTATTGAAACCTGGACTCGCCAGTAAGGCATTATTGAAACATGGACTCGCCATTCAGGCATAACTGAAACATGGACTCGCTAGTAAGGCATTATTGAAACATGGACTCGCCAGTAAGTCATTATTGAAACATGGACTCGCCAGTAAGGCATAACTGAAACATGGACTCGTCATTCAGGCATAACTGAAACATGGACTCGCCAATAAGGCATAACTGAAACATGAACTCGCCAGTAAGGCATTATTGAAACATGGACTCGCCAGTAAGGCATTATTGAAACATGGACTCGCCAATAAGGCATAACTGAAACATGGACTCGCCATTCAGGCATAATTGAAACATGGACTCGCCAATAAGGCATAACTGAAACATGAACTCGCCAGTAAGGCATTATTGAAACATGGACTCGCCAGTAAGGCATTATTGAAACATGGACTCGCCAGTAAGGCATAATTGAAACATGGACTCGCCATTCAAGCATAATTGAAACATGGACTCTCCAATAAGGCATAACTGAAACATGAACTCGCCAGTAAGGCATTATTGAAACATGGACTCGCCAGTAAGGCATTATTGAAACATGGACTCGCCAGTAAGGCATTATTGAAACATGGACTCGCCATTCAGGCATAATTGAAACATGGACTCGCCAATAAGGCATAACTGAAACATGGACTCGCTAGTAAGGCATTATTGAAACATGGACTCGCCATTCAGGCATAATTGAAACATGGACTCGCCAATAAGGCATAACTGAAACATGAACTCGCTAGTAAGGCATTATTGAAACATGGACTCGCCAATAAGGCATTATTGAAACATGGACTCGCCAGTAAGGCATTATTGAAACATGGACTCGCCATTCAGGCATAATTGAAACTTGGACTCGCCATTCAGGCATAATTGAAACATGGACTCGCAAATAAGACATAACTGAAACATGGACTCGCTAGTAAGGCATTATTGAAACATAGACTCGCCATTCAGGCATAATTGAAACATGGACTCGCCAATAAGGCATAACTGAAACATGGATTCGCTAATAAGGCATTATTGAAACATGGACTCGCCATTCAGGCATAATTGAAACATGGACTCGCCATTCAGGCATTATTGAAACATGGACTCGCCATTCAGGCATAATTGAAACATGGACTCGCCAGTAAGGCATAACTGAAACACGGACTCGCTAGTAAGGCATTATTGAAATATGGACTCGCCATTCAGGCATAATTGAAACATGGACTCGCCATTCAGGCATTATTGAAACATGGACTCGCCAGTAAGGCATAATTGAAACATGGACTCGCCAGTAAGGCATAATTGAAACATAGACTCGCCAGTAAGGCATAATTGAAACATGGACTCGCTAGTAAGGCATAATTGAAACATGGACTCGCCAGTAAGGCATAATTGAAACATGGACTCGCCAGTAAGGCATAATTGAAACATGAACTCGCCAATAAGGAATTATTGAAACATGGACTCGCCATTCAGGCATAATTGAAGCATGGACTCGCCAATAAGGCATAACTGAAACATGAACTCGCTAGTAAGGCATTATTGAAACATGAACTCGCTAGTAAGGCATTATTGAAACATGGACTCGCCAGTAAGGCATTATTGAAACATCGACTCGCCAGTAAGGCATTATTGAAACATCGACTCGCCAGTAAGGCATTATTGAAACATCGACTCGCCAGTAAGGCATTATTGAAACATGGAATCCCCAGTAAGGCATTATTGAAACATGGACTCGCTAGTAAGGCATTATTGAAACATGGACTCGCCAGTAAGGCATAATTGCAAAATGGACTGCCATTAAGGCACACTGTAGCAATGCGAAATTGAAACGCTGTTTTATATCTTAGGTAGCGAGGGATTGTAGCATCCAGCTAGTGCTGACTCCTAGCGACCAAGTATATAAAGTAGATTCCGTTATACCAATACATGTGCTTCTGTAGTTGCATTAAGATTGCTATTAATTATCATCAACCAGCAGTCTCATATAGATGAATGTTGTTAAATATATCAACAAAGATTAATTAAATGTATTTCAAGTCATTGCATAATACTTTCAGATGCTGGATTTGCTTCGAAGTATCCATTATCGAAGTATCCATGAAGAACTGTGTCGACTAAAAATATTACATATATCACTTTTGGTGCCATCACTGCTGTCACAACAATTGGCAATCAATGTTGAAAGTTCAAAATACAAAGGATCCGGTAGTTCTATCACAAGTGCAACAATTTATAAATGCAAGTTTAATTACTGGTGACATGTTGTCCACGTGAACACCCAACACGACCACGCATATTTGTGAAGTTTCTATCAGATTCCAATGCAGGGCTGCCTACTATTACGGATTTTCCGAAACCATTACGGAAATTAACCTCAGATTACGGCATTACGGAAACTGCCGCCTTATTACGGGAATACAAATATCCAAATATTTTTTTCTATAAAGTCAATTCGGTGACGTCATCCAATGCTGTGCTTGTGTACAATGTTACAACTTTTTGGCTGCACTTGATTGGTCAGACCGATGTAGCACGCGGTGCACCCGGTCTGCTTATTTAGCATTTGTTTGACCCGACGGTACTCCGCACGCAGCAATCCGGTGTAACACGGATTGCTCGTCCAGTTTGGGAGGGTGTCATGCGGTTCAAGATGGCGACGTTAGTTGACTATAGAATAGAACACAAGTTTGCATTTATTCTAGTGAATTAATTTCCATGATAAAAACAAGTTGACATAATAAAAGTATAAAAATATAATGCTTTGTCACAGCCTTTTTGTTTGTGTACATCACTCCTTTTAAAACACTTGCACATTTAGGGTTTGCAAGATGAAAAGTTCTAGGTTACCATATAACTAGCCACAATAATATATTTTCAGTTGCTTTTAGGAAGCCAATCATCAAAACATTAAAGCAACAACGGTTACTTACATCACCGTGGTGGGGAAAATAGACTCTGCTACTTGTATGTTTTTCACTTTAAAAAACATTTTAGTGCTTATATACCTGGGCAATGGAATAAAAATGAAATAAAACTGTCTGCCATTGAAGAATATAAAGAATAAAACAAAGTTCATACGAATTTTCCATAAATATGCATAGTATTCATAACGCTTAAACCGCTGATTACAGATTGTTTGTGATGTTAATCCTCTAGATTCTTCCATCAAGTCGACGATTGTTTGGGATCACAACATTTCCTACAGGCTGCATCACAACCTGATTGACATTGTCATTCACAACATCATCATGGTCATAGTTCACAAAGTCTTTCTTTTTCTGTCCATCTACCAAACACATCTGTACCGCGACCCGATCTCTCCTCGACTGACAAATAGACCGATCACGTGGTAGGGTAAAGTCGGAATATCTCGCAGGTCCAACTCAGGCCTGACCAATCGATCGCAGCCTTTGACTGCCAGCAGCCTGCTGATGACTGCCGTTGTACGTGGCACGTGGTAGTGAGCATATTATTATGTCTGCATCTGTCGGTCAACAGCAATTACAGCGGCCAAGAATATCAGTGTCATTAATGCGCGTCTAGACATCAATAAAATGTACAGATGTAGAATTATATAATGAAAGAAAGAAATGTTGTAATTGTTGTAATTGCAATATAAAACTATCATATTTTTATTCAAAGTGTTTATTTGAATACAACAATTTAACTTTGTCATTGACTGTTAGTAATAATTATGTTTCCTGCTGTGTGTTGTAAATTTAGAAGTTCGTTGGATGATTATTGACTTTATTAGCGCTGTCTTTCCATCGGTGATGCTCTACAGACGTAAACACTTTGGCATGTCTGGCGATGCATGCACTTTGACAGCTGCAATTAACTCAATGTAACTTATTGGATGTTGTGAAACAAGCATGCCCTTGCAGTACCAACCGATGACCTTAACTGCCGAACATAGTTACAGTGTAGCAACACAATAATTATGTTGAAACAAAGTATATCTACTTTTGATGATTAAATTAGTAACTTCCTGGATTCCCAGGCACCGTGAACAGGCTGGGCTTGTCATTGTATCTACTTCAGAGATAGGTTTGATTGGCAACCTTGTGGACGGTTGTTGTCAATAGCAACAAGTAATTCTATGACTTCTGACAAACGGCAAGTTCTGTAACGGCACCATTTAATTAATCAGAACATTTTGGGCATGGTATATTGAAGATGTATCCATGTTTTATTTGGTGTACATTTAATTAAATGATTAGTTGGAACTAATGTATCATGTTAGTTGGTATGTTTGATCGTTTAGTTAATTGACTAAACATTTTATTATCTAAACATCAGTGGCAGCGGCAGACATCGAGGAAGCAGTGTTAAGCACAGAGAATTCTCGCTGCAAGAACTCCTAATATAAGGTACCTCCACTAAAAAGCTTGTATTCTAATTGTGACCTGCACTGTGTTTTAGACAGCATTTGTGAAAGGAGTGGAGGGAACAAGCATATAGATTTCAATTAAAGGAAGAGGTGGTAACCTATACGTGCAGGGTACAAGTACTCCGAAGACGCCCCCTACACAAGTTAAATTATATGTTCTCAAAAGCATTTACTGTCGACGGTCTTAATGCAATTTTAAATAGAAATAGCACATCTTGTTTTATATGTCATTTTAATAATTCAAAGTTCAAGCAGTCGAGCAGGTTTAGACAGTCTAGCATGAACGTCTTATGACAGCATGTGGCTGTCATGTTTAATTTAGTCTCAGACTTTCACACTGACTCTTCTCGGTTTCTGCATCCAGATCTGGCAAGCTGTTTCAAAGTCAAAGTTGTTTGGATCAGGCCCTTCGATTTCAAGCAACATGATACTGATTAGCATTTTTGTTGATAAGCTGTATTTCGATTTGGTTTTGATTCTTCCAAGAGTCGAAAAACCTCTTTCGTAGTCAGCTTTTGATACTGGAATCAGTAGGTAGATCTTGGCCAACTCTGCCAGATTGGGAAACACATTGCCAAGTGGACGCTCTGTTTACAACAATCTCATCATCTCAATTGCTATATTTACAGCGAGGTTCTGCTCAGCAACAACCGTTGTTCCTCAGATCAACAAGACCGTCTTGTTTCGGTCTTGTTGAGTTGCGAAACGCCATCGTATTGATCAAGAAGTGCATCGATCTTGTTATTTCCATGGTGGTTCAATGCTGTCTGGTCATTCCTGGGAAACTGCAATGGATTCAGCCCTGTAAATGATTCAATCAATTCTATGTCAGGGAATTTGTCACTCAGATTTGTCAGCAACTGGTTTAGAAATGGAGTGTATACCTGCAGGTGATATCGTTGAATGGCTGCAACTGTTTCATCCATTTCAAGAACAGCAGAATGTTCTTCCAAGTGGTTAGGCTGTTCTTCATATGATCACCATGTAGGTTCTGCAGGGCGTGGGTGGTGGGTGGTGGGCTTGGTACCCAACACCAATGGTTTGACGACAAACAGGTCAATGACTGATGACTGGAATGCCTTTGATAATTGTGACAGTGGTGGCAACACATCACAGAAGGTGTGAACTGCAGGTACAAAGTCACGTGTCTGTAAAAAAATCACCAGTCCAAGAGCTTGTGCATCATTTATCTTCCCTCGCTTTCCTTGACAAGCTACTGACAACAGCAGACAATCATCCGCGGGTCGCAGTGACGGCCACGTCATGAGACAGCCATCTCATGTCACAGGCATGCTTGATCTTCAGCTGTGGTTGGTCAAGGGCTTTCTGTATATTGGACAACCCAGCTGTCCTGACTGCAGAGAAGTTGCAGAATCTGAAGAGCTGATCAACAATTGACTTGAATCTGTTAATGTAGCGCCTGATGCCTGTCAGCAGCTAGGGTCAGTCGGTGGGCAACACAGTGATTGCCTATCAGCCATGGAACACTGGTTTTCAGTCGACATACAACACATGATTGTCTGCCTAGCACGACACTCGCATTATCACTACCTAAGGGTACCATCTTCTGAGGATCAAGATCAGGTTCTCTGATCTTCTCAAGAACAGCATTGGTGATAGTTTCTGCTTTTCCATCTGGCATAGGCAGCATTGCAGTGAATTTGGTCTCGGGTGCAACATCACTTTTCACAAATCGACAGTACATAATCAGCTGTTTCTTGATCGACACATCGGTTGTTTCATCAATTAGGATGGAGTACAATTCGGATTGACGAATTTCCTGTAACCGTGGCTGAAGGACCGTCTGGTCAAGGCAACCAACAATATTCTGATTGGACTAACTCATGTAGTGAACGCTTCTGCCGACTTTCATATCATCCAGATATTCGTATCCAAGTGATTTCGCTAATTTGAGCACTGGTGGAATTTTTTTGGAATGTGCTATTTCTTCCTTGGTGCACCAATACATACATCTGAGCACTACCCACTGGATTTTCATGAGGTTGGATCAGGCGCTGATTTGCTGTCCCTGCCAATGCCATTTCACTGCGGGTGGCTTATTGGTGGGCGTCTGGTTGCGTGTTTCTGCACAACATCAATACGGACCGAAATACATGGCACGTCAACCCAGGCGGCTTTCCACAAAGCAACACGCTTAAATCATCTGCCATGTTTTCTGCACAACATGCAAATCATGCCATCTTCTGCGGCAGATATCCAGGAATATGTTTTCATCCAAGCTGGATCGATTCCCGTTTTCCGCCATGGGCTGAGTTTTGTACACTTAGTCTTAGTCCCAACACCAGCGGCAACAGCTTTCTCGTCATGCACGTCACTGGCGATAACAGCCTTCTTGTCATCCATGTCACCGGCGGCAACAGCATTCTCGGCATCCACATCACTGGTGGCAACAGCTTTCTTGTCATCCAACTTCAAGTATTGTATTGTATTGTATTTATTCAGATTCCAGCAGGTCAGTGGACCCAGTAACAGGACTGATAACTGAAACAATGTATATAGATAATAAAACAATTATATAATAATAAAAACAATAAGAACAATAAGGACATAAAAACCACACAATATCAACATCAAATATACCAGGCAAACATCTATTATACATATCAATGTTTTTGAATTGAGGATCTAAATGGTTCAGCTCCTGAATATATATCATAAGTTGGATCACTTAAATACAATGTGTTGAAAGTAGTCATACATCTATTCAAAACATAATGTTTTCTAATGTTGATTCTGCTATTGGAAACTCTAAAAGGGATGTAGTTTCGTAGAGATCGTGAAGGACAGTGAATTGGATAGCCCCTACCAGATACGACGAGTCTAGTTGGGAGTGCACACACTTGTGTAAAAACATAAGATCTGCAACTTGCCTACGATGTTGAAGACCGTGCTAATAACCAAATAAATAAACTACCAGCAGTTTTCGTTTCTAGTTATGTTAAGGTGGTAGTCTTTTCACGTGTATATCGTTTTTAGTTTCCAAATTATTACAGAAAACATATTTTTGAGAAAATTGGGCGTCTTGGGAACACGGTTTTTAAAACGCACCCGCTGTTCACAAAACGCATCCCATCATATTTTGTATTAGTTCAATAGTCACAAAACACACCCGAAATTTGTTTTAACTTTTACTTGACTTGCAGCCATATTTATGTCACAGTTGCATTTAACTACAGAAAAACGCTTGGGCATTTAAACGTCAAAGTAGTGTGGTGGACACGCAAATGTTCTCCTGTAATTTGATGGTGCTTAATTGCTCCTTAAGCCATGGCGATCAGAAGCGTCTTGCTGTTCAGCCCTTGAAGGTCTGGTCTAATTGTCACATAAGTCACGCACACACACGCACACACATTAAAACCATTGCTGCATGCTTCGTGGAACCATCCTGCACACGACTGACACTGCAACCAGTCCTCTGGTGGAGGATCTGTTAAGATCTCCTAACAGTAGCTACAGGAATACGCTGGTGTCACTGGTTCATTAACAGCTGAAACAGCTGAGTTTGTTTGGAACCATTACTCTTCCTCGATGCATTTTCCTTTCTCTGTTATTATTAGCAGCATAGCCCAATCAGAAGCTGAATGTGTGCTTAAAAGGCCCGCACCGTGTTCCTAGAACAGCTTTGCAGTGACGGGCCTATATGGAATAGCTTGCCAAAGTGTGTGCGATCGGTTGGAACATTGCCGGCTTTCCGGAAACAATTTAAACCTCATCTATTTCGCCTGCACTACATGCCTTGATGCAAGCACCGCTGCCACATCTAAATGACACTGGTTTCTATTTTTTTAAATATTGATTGTTTTTTAATTTCATTGTTTGAAATTGTATTTTTACACCCTAATTTATTCATTTTAATTTTATTTTTATCTAAGCTTATTTATTTAATTAATTTATATTTTAGCAATTATTCAACACGTCATTTTAATATGTGAAGCGCTTTGATTGGTATTTACTTACTTAAAAAGCGCTATATTAAGAAATGGATATTTATATTTTATTATTATAAAACGCACACCAAGAACGAGGGTAGTGTGCGGAAATTATGTGTATTTTTCCTGTTTCTACTGTTCTCCGCTATGTGGCACCACTAGATCATTCATTTCCGTTTTAACAATTTTTTCCGTTTTAACAATTTTTTTGCCAATTATTTATGGTTACCACATGTGTAAAAACTAGTTCTCATTGGAGAAATAAGTTAGCAGTGGACAGTAGAAGACAAACGATCTGCATAACAGTGGTGCTAAGGCACGGACAAAGTTATAGAGCAGGCCATGCGTACAATACATTCAAGTTTAATTCAACCAGGATGACACACGTCAGCGTAACTGACGCTAACTGGAAGTGATTTATACATCCACGTGATGGTGATTTTGTGGCCAAAAGGATACTGGAACTTTGCAAAGGCTGTGGATGCACGTGAAACTTTTTTCTGATATTGTCAATGGTTGACAGGGAATTACAATAAATTATGAGTCCTGTTATCAGTTTAGTCACAGACCGACATCAGGCCCTGCAGGAAAAGGGGGGTGTACGCTAATTAGGGCATCTACGCTAAAAAGAACGAATACGGTATTTGTTATCAATAACATTCCAATTCAATATTGTTATATCAATAACACATTGCATAATGTTCTAATTATACAACTATAAGTGCATGGTAGGATGCTATTTGCTTTTTTTACATAAATTATGCATGCAGGTCGCTCGAACACTGTAAAGTGTTTGCCAATAAAATATAAAAAATTAAATAAAAAGGATGCACACATCCTGTCAAGAACATCAATTTGTAAAAAAAGGGTCAAACATTATTTGATAAAAATCAGAGTATTTTTTTTATAAAGATGACGTGAGTCTGGGGTGGGTCAAAGTATAATTGTAATTGCTCTTTAAGTTTTAATTTGTTTGATTTCAGGCTATGTTAGATTATAATATCAATACCAGTTTAACTACACAGTACTTACCTATTAGCTATTGGCGTACTTGCCGAATCAACGACTCTGCGGTGTAATCGTGCAATGACCAGCTCCAACACTGCCCATTTGATGCACACAATCTCAGTCGCCGTCGTCGGTAACGCACGCACATCGTAAAGAACCACCGTAGTTAATTATTACCTATTAGAGGAATTGTTACCTATTAGAGAAAAACGTAGAGATTAACAGAAAACCCCATTATTTACGGTTATATAAAAGCAAGTGTATGGTTACTCTCAAGCTGGAACAGGGTAGAACAACAAGTGTGGGACCGATGTGTTTATTTGTCTGCTTGAGGGCTTCCTCCTTCGTGTCATCCTGAGGAGGACGTAGTTGACCGATAAGGATTGCTTGTAGCAGAATTGTGGTATAGAAGTTGACCGTATGTCAGTTGATCTTAGCCCTGGTTTGAAGAGTTTGCCGGAAGGTTCCCCGGAAGCAACGTCGTACAAACGTCGGCGGTCCTCCATCACCATAGTATGACGACATAAAATTACGCATGCGTATTGTCATAATTCGAAGGAACACGTTACAATGCGTTTGCATCTTTACTGCTTAAAAATTGCGCTATTACGAATAAAAAAGGTTCATGTGCATTATTTTTCGACAGTCATTTCTGATAGGCATTGTTAACTGTGCGCAATCACTATCAGACAGCGGACGTGGATGGTTACATTTGAGAATGGAACTCACTCGAGTTGCACTCAAAGCAAGTCGACCTAAATCCCAATTCAATTACGCCAAGTCAAGTCTCGAGTGACTATTTGAACGTCAAATCACAAGTCATGAAAATGGGCGATTTAAGAAGTGCGGCAATTCGTACTCTTGACATTTCTCTATAGTGCGTCTGAAGATGATTATTTATTCGGCACATGAGCGTTTTGGTCTAATGTCGGCTTGTTCCTCACGCAGTTCGCCATCTACCACATCTCGCAGTCGGTTCAGGATCGTAACGGCATGGCAGAGTAGACTTGTAGCAAATAGCTACCGGCGTACAAATGGCAACGGCTGTCTCCTCCATTGTCTTGGTTGGTAGTCGCTAGAAGGACGACGTCATTAGTTTCATATAATCTTCTTCCACCCAATACCGATCTCATCTCCAATCAGGGCGGTAGCCAGATAGAATCAAGGAGTTTGCGCAATCAATTTTTTCTTTTAAAGGTTTTTGTTAGGGTCAAAACCGGGTGTAGTTGGCGATTTTCGATAAACGTGATTACATATTTCAGTTTGTTTAAAAAAAAAAAAAAAAACTTGGCAGCGGCCCTGACACTGCACGAATTAATGATCAATGCATCCAAATACATATGTTTATTTACTCCACCGACACCAGAACATGACACCTATAGCCCATAAACGTGATACCACTTACTTAAATTGGACCCATAGAGCCCGCCGTGGGCACGATTCATCTCTTCCGCCAGCCCATATCGGCCGACTGGAAGTGAGCCTGATTGATCTCAGCCGCTCACAGACTTTTACGCGCTTTACAAATTCATTTATATAATTTGATCGCGTTATCACTCCCAATCTCGCGCTCCACGGCACTGGACGGTGTCCCACACTACGACTCACTGTAGGCGCTGCTGACGTGAAGGTGTTCCGTCAAATCATACGAATTTGCTGACATCGACGATGAACTATAATTTTCCTCGTAAATCCATCGGTTAGCCCATCTGGCCGCCTGGCAACCAACCTGGCAAGGCGAGCTGTTTTATCATGACGGATTATTAGAGAGTGATATATATATATATATATACAGTATATATATATATATATATATATATGTGTGTATATATATATATATATATATATATATATATATATATATATATATGTATATATATATATATATATGATAATATATTTGGCGGCTGAGCAAGATGAAAATATTGGGGACTGAAGCTTTCCAAAAACGTCGATTTGCATCCCCTTTTGAGGCTCGCAAAGAATTCCCACATCGAGGCGCTCCAAAACCCCCGATTTACACCCTCTTGGTGCTCGCCAAAAATCTTCATCTAGAGGCTATCCACAAAGGTCAGTTTGCACCCCCAATGCAGACCAAAAACATCAAATTGCACCCCAAAATTCCCAACATTTCCCTAAATGTTGGGGGTTAATCCTATCTCTAGCCCCCCACCTAAGTTATACGTGGTTAAGCCCACAAGCTCCCTTGATTCCGACGCCTGTGATGGTCAGTTGGTATTTACTATTAACTGCATAGTGCCGTCACACCATGGCCAGCTGCGGTTACCATCCGACGTAAATAGTGTACTATAATGTAGGCCTATTGTTTATTAGTAGACACATCTGTGTATGGCGAATATCTGCGCAAGGTTGTGAGTGCATTACGAAGTTTTGTTTGCGCAAACACACTTTATCGGGGTAAGAAGCTCATCTAATTCGTCCGCTACAACTTCTAGACGAGTAACATCTGTGAAATACTTGTTCAAATGACAGATTGCATAAGGTGGATGTACCAACTTTGTAATCGTCCGCAATTATATAGGGTCTATCGATTTGATGCATGCAAGCCGTGAAATGGTGTTTTAGCAGAGAAGACTCGTGTAACTTGGCACGTAGAGTCTCCGTCCTGAAGTTATCAGCACGTTAACAACGGCGGAGAGCATGAGGTCCCAGTCCATCCTCACAAACACAATAGATCGCAACGCTGCCGCCCCGTTGTGAAAAATGTCCTAGTCGATGTTTCGGTGGGGATCTCGAAGAGACATAATCCACGTCTATCTCGAGGAGAGCAGATTCGATGTGGCCCACCATCGTTACACCTCAATGTCAGAATGTCTGCATACGAAGCACCGCAGCTTAATCTGCTTTGGGGGTCATTGCCATTGCTTTTCTGCGTCGCGCATATCTCCTAGAAGCTCATTGGCGTACGTTATCATACTCCGTATATACAGGCCTGGCGCTATAGGACACAGTGGGTGTGAACGTGGGCGCTTTATAAATCTCACAATAGTCGGAGGGATTATTAAAAGTTAACGTCGTCGTGCGCGTTGATGTACAGTCTAGCCACATCCCGTTAGCTCGCCCCCTGTTCTATCTTCCTGACAAAGTAGCCTAGTAACTGCTCGTAGTTCTTGTCGCGTTGGTGTATCAACTCGGCAATGAACTCCTCCCTTGCCGAGTCTAGGACTTCTGTCTCGAACGTGGGTCCCTACCACCGGTCCTGATGCCGGGTAGATGCCGGATTGATGCCGTGTAGATCAGGCCGCCCAGTATAAATATTGAGTCCGGGTCAATACGACGTATATTGGCGAGGGTCAGTTACAATGTTGTTGTATCGATTGTTCTATTCTTCCACTCCATTGTTTTCTGTCAGCAGCTCCCTCTCCATCTTGCATCCTCCTACGATCTTCTTAATTCTCTCGAATTTTCCCGTTATGTTGCACTGCTAACCATCCTCTTTCTTCGGGTCGGTCACCCTGTTCCCATCCTCCTTCTTTGTTCTTGTAATCCTTAGAACCCAGTTGTTCTCGCAAAATTTAACTGCAGCTTCCTTGTTGTTGTTGTTGTTCGTAAGATCCCATGGACATTCCAGCGTAATGCACGCTCTCACGATTTTCCTTTTAAGCTGTTTCGAACTTTTCGGAGCTGTCTCCAACCAATCCTGTCTCTGGTCCTGGAAGACGAAATGAAGAAGCAAGGACATCTTATTTTCTTTGAACCCATGTGAGTTGTGGGGGGCACACCACTTGGTATATTGTACCATCTCAATTAGTCGTTTGCATCTATCACGATCCTGTTCTCTCCCATCTCGGCTGTTCGTCCCGGCCTGCCCTTGAAATGTATCTCTTGACACGATCTCTCCATCTTAATGTTGGTTTTTCTATTCTCCTTCTATCACCCTCGGCTGTTTCCTGTTTCGACCTTTCCTCGCCCATTCTGTGTATATATTATATGTCCCCAACGTCTTACATGTGTCGGTGTTTCTTTAAAATAGACGCATTTGATGCAAAATCTTGGGATTTCACTGGAGCGACCTTTGCACGAATAAAGAATATATGACCAAGACAACCTCTGGCATCCGCAACTGTATTCAGAAGACATACGAGCTGGCTCGGTCATATCACCAGGCTCCCACATACTAGACCTGCCCGGCAAGCAATATGGCAGACACCATCTGGTCAGAGAAGGAGAGGACAACGAAGAATGAACTGACGCCAGACCATCAAAACCGACCTACAGCTGGTTAACAAAGGATGGAGCGACTTCATAATGCCAGCGAGAAACAGATCTGGTTGGAATGCTATGACTTCTTCAAGAGTCTGTCGACACGGCAGCCGGTAAGTCTAAGTAAATGGTTCTTCATTACAATCTGTTCTCTTAATCGCCGTGCCGCCTTCCGTCTGTCTGTCGTCTAGGGTCACCTTACTTAATCCTCTGCATCAGGCTGTACAGCGTAAACATGGCAGATGAATTAGGGATAAAGGGAAACATATTGAAGTTCAGGGCCGGTGTACAATTACACGACGTTCGCTATAAAGTGTGCTCATATATATTCACCCCCATCAATATAATTGCAGTAAGGAACATTGTGTATTGTGTGTGTGTGTGTGTGTGTGTGTGTGTGTGTGTGTGTGTGTGTGTGTGTGTGTGTGTGTGTGTGTGTGTGTGTGTGTGTGTGTGTGTGTGTGTGTGTGTTTACGTGCGTGCGTGCGTGCGTGCATGCGTGCAGGTGTGTGTGGGATCTTTAAATTCCGCTGACAATGACACCACGTAAGAGGGACCAGTGACTTGTACTTATAGTGTCTCGTCCGAAAGACTTAAGCAACGTGGGGTGAACGAAATTGCCTAAGTTTCGAAACAACTGACACCGTTCCCCATACGGATTGATTGTTTAAAATAAAAAACATATTATAGTATATGCATCATTATTATGATTATATTCACATATGTGATCACTGGGTTTTTCGAAGGGTAGAGCAATAATATTATAGCATAAGCGTCGGAACTTGGGTGGGACTAAGCCCCCAGTAATTTAGGTGAGGGCTGAGGGTAGGATTAGCAGCCCCGCAAACTTTAAGGAAAATGGGCGGATCTTGGGATGCAATTTGAGGTTTATGGTCAGCCTGAAGAGGGGGGGCGTGTGCAAATTGATGTTTGCGGAGAGCCTCAAGGTGGAGTGTTTTGGCCGAGCCTGAAGGGTGACTAGATTTTTAACAAGATTGCCGTCCAGAGCTATAGCTCCAGACGGCATGCGGACAAGGAAGCCTTTGGCATATCGAAAGTCCAATAATTTCCCACCTACGTATAATCCGCCAGATAGCTGGCAATTTTTTTTTGGAACATATTCACACTCCTACCGTTAACACTACCATCAGATAATTTGTTCCAGTCATTTATTGTCCTCTGATAAAATTAGTACGTTCTCATATCCAACCTACACTGTTCCTTGACTAATGCTGCATTGTGCCCTCTGGTTATACTGCCTTCTTTCAGTTTGAAACAAATATTTCTATCAATATCCTCATAACCATTCAATATCTTAAAAACAATATATTTGGTATCCTAGTCTCTAATGTTGTCAACCTGCATTCTAATAGGCGTCTTTCATAACCAAGATCTTTTAGTTCAGCAATCAGCTTAGTTGCTCTTCGTTGCACTCTTTCTAGCTTATCTATGTCCTTTTTACGATATGGCCTCCACGCTTGTATACAATATTCCAAATGTGGCCTAACTATTGCTTTGTACAGTGGTACAATTATCTGTTTCTCCTTGTATGTGATATTTCTCCTAATTAGCCTTAGTATTTGGTTACCCTTTGAAGCAGCAATTCCACATTGCTCCGAACTTTCATGTCAGCAATAACTGTTACTCCTAAGTCCTTTTCTATTATAATTTTACCTAATATAGTATCCCTCATTATGTTTTTTTCACATGTCCATGTCTTATGTGGATGCATTTACACTTTGAATAACATTTGCGATTTTTCAGACCATTTGACCAATTTGGCTAGATCATCTTGTAAAGTATGTTTATCTGCATCTGCTTTAACGGTTCTGAACACTTTTGTATCGTTTGTGAATTTCAGTACTTTAATTGATACATCATCATCCAAATCATATATATATATATATATATCACGAATAATATAGGTCCCAACACCGACCCCTGTAACACCCCACTCAAAACTGGTTTCCAGTTTGAAATCTCCCACTCTACTATTACTCTGTCTTCTGTCTGTCACCCATGTTTGTATCCAACTGATCACACCAACCCCTACACCATGGGCTTTTAGTTAAGTAACAATCTTTGATGTGGCACTTTGTCAAATGCTTTCTGAAAATCTAAGTAGACAGTGAGGTGCAAATCAATGTTTTGGTGAGCTTCGAACTGTTTAGCGAGCCTCAAGTGCGGGGTGCAAAGTGAGTTTTTTAGCTTCAGCCCCCACAATATTCACCACCATCCGAAGCCATAATGTAGGTGTATTCAAATATTTAACTACAATGAATATGTGACCTTGAGTGTGACATACTGATTTGAAGAATGCACTATATGCCCTTGTTCCGTTTGCGTACAAGAGTCACAAAGGACTTGATGCTGGGCCAGTCAGTGACCCTATTGCATTTTTCTGAAACGCAGATTACGTAGAACGATGAGTGTTTTCTTATCATAATTTCACGTGACGTTGCCACCAACATCTGTAGATCGATTTCCCACTGGAACAGACAGCTATGGTGCGTCTTCGTCGTCTGCCATTGAGCAATATCTGGCAATCGCGAAGGAAGGCCAGGATGTGACAGAGATCATCAGGCCACTCGTAGCAGAATACGTTTCGCGTGACACCGACACTACTGATTACGTGACACGAAAGTGACGTGTCAAGCGAGCAGGACATTTATCATTGGCAGCGAAAATGTGTTCAACACAGACCGATCAGTTGTATGCCAACTTTAGTCTGAATTGTTTGGGCAAGAATTTCTGTAAAAAAATAAATACTGGAATTTCTACAGTAAAAAAAATAAAATTCAATAGGAGTAGAAATGTGTAATTTTGAAATATTGGCGTCGGAACGGGAAACGTTCTGCGGCGACTATTTAGAAGGGCTGAGCCACCCCGATATTTTGTGAAGGATTGAAGATGTTTTTGGTAAGTCTCGTCGTTGTTACAACCTTTGAGCTGAAACTGGATCTCGTGGTTTATCACTGAACATCTTCAACAGTACCTCCGCCGCCCCCCTCTCCACACTCTCCCCGCCGTCTGGCAATGTCATGTATGACGGCATCGTGAGGCTGTGGCTAAAATATTCAAACAGCACCACAACAAATCTCTAACAACGCCCTAAACGTAAACCATATATATATATATATAGATATATATATATATATATATATATATTATATCTATATATATACATGGATATTATATATATACATATATATATATATTATATATATACATATATATATATATATACATACAAACATATATATATATATACATTGTATATATAACCAGTGTAACCTAATTATTTTATGAGTGGATCGAAACCGGCGTGAAACATATGAATGTGCTTTTTCATAATCACACTGGAATACATAATTCTATTTCAATTTTGCACAGCCTGCTATGTCTTCGTGTTTGTTAAAGGAGAAATTTACTGCCAATCCGTCGCTCTACGCCAACATTGAAATTAGCAATAATGTTATTACTAGCAGGAGATGTAAGTCACAATCCTGGGCCAGCTGTTAGACGAAACATTCGGGTGGCCACTACAAACGTTCCATCTGTACGATATAAGGCAGCCTCACTTTGTGATTTATTAATTTCAAAGAAAATACACACCCTTGCTGTAACTGAGACCTGGCTCAGACCACATGATACAGCTGCATGCATTGCTGACGTTTCTCCTTCTGGTTACACCTTTCACCATCGACACGTCTAGTCGGACGTGGAGCTGGTAGGTGATACTCTGGCATGTTTGGATTTCAAACATCACGATACCTTTTTGATATACATGTATACATGGCTATTGGCTTGATTCGTTGATAATCCGTTCAATTTGTAAAAGTATCCAAACACCTACTGTTTCAGATGGGTTATCAGACCACCATACTGCCATTGCTAATGTTAACGTTTCTATAACCCCATTAGAGTCTAAACACACTGTGTCTTACAGACCAATTCACAGGATTGACATTACAGCTTTAATGGCTGAAATCCTTAAATCCGGCCTTATCACAGATCCAAAAGAACATCTATCTGACTTATATAAACAGTACTGTCAAGTACTCAATGCATTACTTAACAAACATGCACCTATAAAATCTAAATGTGTGTCAGAAAGGGCACCAGCTCCATGGAAGACTCCCGAAATTATATACTATCTCAAAGGTGTCGTCGTTATTTAGAGCGAGTATGGCGCAAATCGCGCTCGCCTTTAGACAGTTCGCGCTATTCTAAGCAATGTCACTTCTGTAATAGACAAATGGCCAAAGCTAAATCAGATTATTATACAAACATGGTCATAAATAAGTCTGATAACCTGTGTCAGGTCATAAATAAGTCTGATAACTGCATCAATAACATTCTACACAGACGGCCTGCTCCATCGCTACCTGATCGTGTGCCAGTTAATTATCTATGTGATTCGTTCTCTTGTCACTTTAGAATAAAATCAGTATTATTCGTTCTGCTTTCCCACATCAAACTTTAAGTATTGTCAGTGTGGACGTTCCATAAATAAATTATCTACTTGTATTACTTTAACCTACAACAGTTGATGAAGTTAGGAAAAAATTATGTCCTCCCCAAATAAATCTTGTGCACTAGATCCATTTCCAACAATACTACTAAAAGCATGTCTCGACACATTAATTGGACCTCTAACAAGTTTTTGTTTTCCTGATTTCAAATACGCCCATGTCACACCACTTGTCAAGAAGTCATCTCTGCCTAAACAACACCTAAACAATTATAGACGTATTTCTAACCTTAGTTCTATTTCCAAAATACTAAAAAGGTTGTAGCAAATAGTATCAGGTCTCACATTAGCACAAACTCGTAACTAATGTGTCACAATTAGCATATAGACAGTACCATTCAACATAGACTGCCCTCTTAAATTACATTAACTTGAACATTAATAATAGCAAAGTGACTGCACTTACCTTACTAGATCTCTCTGCCGCTTTTGACACGATTTGATCACAACATTCTCATTGAATGCTCATTAAAATGGTACGGCATATCTGGCACAGCTCTAAGCTGATTTGCTTCATATATAATTGATATATACCAAACTATAACGATTGGGAACTGCTTTTTTGTTGGACTGCCGATTTTATTTGGTGTTCTCCAGAGTTCTGTTCTTGGGCCTTTGCTTTTTACTCTTTACACGACGCCACTAAGCTCTGTTATACAAATACATAATATCTTTATGCTGATGATACTCAGATCTACATTTCGTTGGCTACCCCAGATACAAATCGCTCCCTTAACCAACTTAGTGGTTGCCTTCAAGATATCTTCCACTGGATGACTAACAGCAAGTTGAAATTAAATGCAAATAAAACTTAATTGATTATTATTGGTACTCCAATGCAGCGCAGTAAACTGGATGGTTTTCCCTACGCGTATTTTGAATCAGTATATCACGCCAGCAACCGCGGTGCGGAATCTAGGAGTGATCTTTGATAGTAACTTCAATTTCCGACAACACATATCTCAAACATGTCGCTGCTGTTTTTATCATATTCGTGATCTTCGCTGTATTCGCCGGTATATGTCATTTTCTGTTGCTAAAACTATTGCGACAGCGCTTGTTAGCAGCAGACTCGCTTATTGCAATTCCCAACTTTATAATATCGCTAGCAAGGATATCACAAAACTTCAGCGTGTCCAAAATTGTCTAGCAATAGTAGTTACAAGATGTCCTCAATGTTCTCGCTCTATATCACTTTTGAAGTGTTTGCATTGGCTTTCTGTACGATATCGTATACTATTTAAGATCTGTACCATTACATGCCAGGCCCTGCCCAGTAAGCAACCATCTTATTTGCATTCATTGCTTACTCCTGTAAGAAAACCTATCCAGCTTCGATCATCTAGTTCTGACCTACTTTTTGTTCCTAGAGTCAACACTAACATTGGAACTAGGGCTTTTTCTGTTGCTGCACCAACTCTTTAGAATATGTTCCCTCTTAGTGTTAAATCAGTTGAAAATTTTACAAAATTCCGTCGTCATTTAAAAACTTATCTTTACAACCTTGCTTATCCACCATAGCTCCCTAGCGTTTTGACCCATCTATTGATTACTGGAATACTGCTTATGGATTTTGAGACTGACGAATTTAGCGCACTAAAGGCTATCTTATTATCATATATTATTATTAATATCTCTCAGTGGATCAATCACTGGATACGTGTTTTTTAGTTTCTGTTAAGACTATCCCAGTTTGGAAATGTGTGCACTGCTTAACTAATAATTATTACATAAATAATAAATACTAATTTATTAATGTTTACTTGTGTTTTGTTAGGTTTGCATTGCTTAAATAATTATATATATATATATTATTCGTACTTTAGTGTGCACAATTTGATTACAACACTGTTTACTGGTATGAGTACATGTTTAAATCAGCGAGCGAACACTGGTTCGAATCCTGCGCTGCGGTGTCGAACCTTGGGCAAGTCCGTTCACTCTACATTGTTCCATTTTAATTGGCTATATGATTGAGTACCTGACTGTAGACAATGGTGGATATTTGTGTACGAATAATCTTCCTTATGAATGTTCCCAGAGTAGTCGAGATGGTGTTCGATTGTAAAGGTCTGCCAGGGAGTAAAGTGTAAAAGCGCTTTGAGTAACACGAACTTAGCCACTATGTCTACAGGCGAACCAAACGCAGTTAAATGTTCACTGGGATGACACGGCGAATGTCTCTTGTTTCCCCTCTCACCCCCTCTTGCCCGTCTACATGTGCGCTGATGTGTCGCCAGCGACATACGACTTGACCGTGGCGTGTCTGCTGAAGCAACAGCCCACTACAGTATCACAGCGATGTGTGTTCCCTGTGACCGACCTCGCCATGCCTCCCATGGTCAAAGACTAGCCCGAGGCTAATTTATTATTATTATCATCAATAAGAAATACAATTCGGGACACGGTATAATATATATTACATATATATATATATATATATATATATACATGTACATACATTGTATGTATATATATATATATATATATATATATATATATATATATATATATATATATTACGCCGTGTCCCGATTTGTATTTGAAATATATATACATGTATATATATATATATATATATATATATATATATATATATATATATATATATATTATATATCAGTCGAAGGCTGGAAGCTTTGGCCAGGCGCTGACTGGGGGCCTTTTGTTTCTAGACAGGATGTTCTCCGGGCCTCTGATAAAAACTAATAAAACTATGATAAAATGTAGACAATCGAGGCATTTAACAGCATACGTACAAAACACCTCCGATTGTTCACTAACCAGCCAGCCTGGCAGAGTCTTTTTTAAGTAATAGTATTATTATGGTACTTTTAAATTAACAACGCACCTTATTTAATAAAACAAAAGCTCACCACTCACAGTTTATATGGCTTCTCCACTTTATTTTCTAAATACTTATAGTGGACAATGTGCATTTCACCATCGCTATATATGCGAAACATGATTTACTAACGCTGTACCTCCTTGATTATAAATTATAGGGTGGCTCTTACGAGAGCGACAATATTTAGCCTTAGTAGGAGTCTCCCGCCCCATATTATGACATGGTCTTTTTATATTTCTACCATACATTATATATTTACCATTTTTGTTTTCATGTCGACTCGAGTATAATATCTTTAGTTTTTGTAACAAATATTCTGTTGTATTGTGTATTTCGGGGACAAATAAACATTTGTCAATAATGACCAAGTTAACAACAATTAGATGTTGGGCACGCACAACGTCTACTCGATGAAAGCAATACAGATCGATGTTGTAAGTGTAAGAAAATATTATTCTAATTATAATTTAAACTATGATTAAACTGATGTTTGTGTGCGCGTCTCCTTGGGTTCCGTGTACTGTCGGATTATTTGTTTTCTCGAGTTGTTTTCACTGTCGTCTTACCAGTTCTTGTAGGCAGGTAGCATGAAGGAGGAGGTAGAAAAGGCCACAGTCTACTCGTAACTATAAACACATTCCCTTCTTTCTCTTACGTCGTCCCCGTCTCCAAATGATCCCATATGCTTTTATAGCCTTGTTTCCGCATCTCTTGTGTCGAATTTGCTGCCGAGCTACCCACCCCCACAGTGACAACAAAGCAGATGAAATCCTCCTATACGATTCGCGTTTTATTTATTCATCATTCTTACACCGATATACAGAAGTGTTCGTTGTATATCTCCGGCGATAACGCCGCATTCACAACATTGCAATTCTAGTATCTGGGCGAACCAGTGGCTTGCTTCTGTGTTCCATCCAACATTTGGGGTACTGAGTCATTTCCGAGAGCAAAACGTCGTCTTCAGCGCGCCATATGGCTCAATGATGCAACGTCAGTCTTGCACAACCATCTTGTGCCTGGCAAATAACATCGGTGGATGTGCGATGAACATGATCTGACGCACTGAAGTAACTCAAAAAGGGAAATACTTGCAAATATTGGTGCCTCGAGCAAAATACGTGTTGACTGCGTGCGCCTTTAATCGACCAATAAGAAGAAAACACGCCACAACGGAAACATTTGCATAATCAAATCGTTTATATAAATATCATGAACTTGTAATGGTAAATAACAACTTGCAGAGAGGGAGATATTGGATTTGAATTACGTCCTTAACGTTTGTCTTGATCAAGATTTGCAAATCTTACTTTTTAACTGGCCAATATTTAAGACAGTTAAAGCAGTTATTCTGATTGGTCGGTAAACGTCGTGCATAAATGTATGGTGTAACGATGTGGCTATACTTAGGTACACAAGTGGCCCCTCTTGGGTTTTACACACATGCATCGATGAACTAATATACCGCTTTGAATAGTTCATAGACATCCCACTGACGTATTGTCATCATTAATGCCCTAGCATTCAATCCTCCGCGCCAAACCGTAAGCCAGCATAAATACATAGCCACAAGAAGGTGGTGTACCTGATGACGCTCAGACAGTTTCTACATGCCAAGGAAGCCACGCATATCGACTATCTCACAAATCTGGATGATAGCGTAATTGGTAGGCGATTAGCAACAATGTATTATCGAATGTTATTACCCAGCCAGTGTCGCCGAATTCTTTGGTGACACATCGCGTTGTTATACCCCGCCGTTCCAGCTCGTGCTGGTGAACGCCACTACATATATAGTGTACATCACGCATTTCCAATCCCTTTAAGAGAATTACTGGGCATATCAAATCCCATACATGTTTACTATTTACTCTCATGCACGTAACAACAAATGACCTTTGAGAGGACTCCGCGTCTGTCGTTCCAAAGTAACACGCAGCTTTATCTTCATTTTTCGTAATTCAGACATTGTCAGATATCGTTATATCTTATTTTTTATTTCTCTCTACCCGTCACAATTACCATATTGTTTCATATTTTATTCAAGCTTCAATTCAAATCCTGCTCGACGACGTCTGTTTCCTTCATTGGCCACGCTAACAACGTTTTCTTGTGGTTTACAGAAGTACGCTTGAAAGTGGATATAATGTCTAATGTCGGTGACGTCTATTACGAGCCGCCCACATTCGCTACGTGTAGCGTGTTCACACTGAATTTGCCGGATACGTAAATCGACTGAAATGCGACGTCCTTTTCTGCACTTGCCAACGACCTCTTAAAGAAGCACAACTTTAAACAACCGATAATCTTTACGCGTCGTCCATTTGGCTCATTTACCGAGGCAATTGACCAATTTTATTGACAATAAGGATTTCGAAGATGCTTCTATTTTACTTAGCGAGCATTAGCGGACAACGAGGAATGGCGGAACGATCGTAGAGTGGCCGGTAGTTAAGTCAGCAATCGGCCCCGGTGGGCCACAACTCTGTTAGCTACTGCGGATAGCTATCGGACGCGACGTGCAATAGTCCCGCCGGTCTGCTTTTGACGTTTTCGAGGAGGTGGTATCTGTCGATTCGTCTCGCGCTCCCAGTTGAGCTGCGGTTCTATCGGCGGCCAATCCGCACGAACTGAGGCCGCTTGTCCAGATGATCTCGGCCGATTCGAACGAACGGAGAGCCCCGCTTGTCCGCTCCGTCAAAGGCCAGTCCCGAGTCCCCGTCGAACGCAGACAGTCGGTCTACGAGTCGCGCCAATTCCCCGGTTCTGAAGTCGTCGGCCGCACTGCGCTTGCCTATCCTCACGAAGGCGCTCGTCCTCTTCGCTCCACCCGTCGACCGGCCGATGCGGACGAAGGAGGCAACCCTCTTGGCTGACAGTCGGTCGCCGTCGACGTCGTCCGTCTTTCCATAGGGCCAGCGCTTGCCGATGCGCATGAACGAGCTGACAGCGCGGCGCTGCGGTCGCCCGATGCGTACGAAAGTCCGACCGATGCGCACGAACGGGTTGGCGGCTCGCTCGGCGATCCGCAGTGGCGCCACCTGACGGCCGATGCGCACGAACCGTCGCTTCGTCGGAGTGTTGATGCTGCCGGTTGTGGCGGCACTCGGCGGCAGCTCGCCGGGGGCGATGTCGGTCTGTGTCCCGCCGGCGACGGCAACCACGCATTCCACCATGCACGTGTCGAAGTCCAGGTGCAGCGCCATCTGGCTACATAGATCGTTACAGCCGCCGGTGGCGCCACTGTCGGGTTCAGCAGCGACACACAGTAGCAGTACCACCGAGGTGACGACGGACAGCCATAACTTTATCATGTCGGCCATTGCTGTGACGTCACAACGAACCGTCAGAGGACGCTTGCGCAGATCTGAAACGAGGCAAACGGTTATCCGTTTTCACAGCGATTCACTACTAAAGTTTAAAGGGAAATAAAAATAACGAAAATGTTGTTGATGCTATTAATTCCGTTAGTGACGTGATGGTGACATCGTTTACATTATTGCCCCAAAGACAAGTTTTTTGTTAGCATCAACGATACAAGACTGCGTTGTTTTGACATGATATTGTTCGAAAAAAACTTTAAACTGATTTATCAGTTTATATCCGAGCCATGTTGAAATCTAACCTCCTCTTGAAAATTCCCAATATTTTCTTTTTCTCCCATGATTTTCTTTGCGTTTATACAAAATTAACGTGTTCTTCAGTTTTGGTTAAATCATTATACAAACTGTGAAAGGAATGTCGGTTAGTCAGTTAAAAATGTTGAAGTGGTTATGTTTAGGCTGCCTGCATATATAGAGTTCATATACTTTCATTCAACAATTGTTACAAAATATAGACACTGTTTTATTAAATTGATTGCGCACATATTACCTTTAAGATATTCACACACTGCACACAAGAAACTCTGTATAGACGTCACTAATTGTGGACGCAACTTCAAAGTGAAGAACGCTGTCCTTCAGCAAAGCACGCCGTCAGAAATAAAGGGAATAACAAGTGAACAAATGATTAATATTCTTTCTCACGTCACAGAAAAAAACACGGCGAAATTGAATATACCCAAAAGCCCGATCTAACAGATAACTGCACTCCGCTGAGTGGGGGCCTATTGTATGGCCTAACGCCTCACGATAGTAAAGTTAATGACGTCTGCGCAAGAGAGTTTCCGTGGGAGACGGTAACGTCACAAGAGCGCAGACGTTCAGCTTTCCATGGCGTCTGGATGGAAGACATCTCCATTGAATACGGCGTAGACAGGCGGCCAGTCAAAGCGCGGGAGATAGACCGGATCTCGACACTTCCGCTGGTAAACTGGCGTCTGTCGTTAAACTTCAGCCAGCTCTCCAGAGACGCACACGAAACCGGGCAGACGGAAACCCGTTAAAACGATTTGGCCGGAAGCTGAACTTTAAGTGAATTCCAAGGGCGTCGTAAACTGGCGACTGTGACAATGAGCAGACGATGCGGGAAATGCAACCAGGAGATTAATGCAGGTGTGATAAGGAAAACAGGGAACTCAATAGATTAATGAGTTGTATTAGTAATGTCAAGTGAATTTAAGTTATTATAACTGTTTAATGATACTGTATATTATCTTCCTCACCCGGGAGTTGCTTCCGTTCTTTTTGTTTGTTGTTGTAGAAGCTAGTTTCCCTTGAAAAATTTCCCTGGTGTGATTGTTTTGCTTAGAATGTTCTGATGATTCATTGTTGGCGTGCAATTAAACGCTATTATAGTTATTTCACGTTATTTACCTAGGAGTTTATAAGATTCTCAGCTTCTCTGTAACGGGGTTTTGTCCTACTGTTGGGTGTAATCAAAGACTGTGTGTATCTTTGCTGTAAGCTATGTTACAATTATATTAACGTTGTGAGCATCTTTATATAAAATTGCTAAAACTTGCTATCGTTTCCTAACTAGTTGTTTTTATAGTTAGGCTAAGACTGCTGTTACTAATGTATTGCTTCTTGAAATTATAAAACCATATTGCTTGTAATTGTTGTAGTTGTGGCGGTGTGGTTGTGGCGGCGGCGGCCGGTGATAGTGGTGGTGGTAGTGGTGGTTGTGGTGGTTGTGGTGGTTGTGGTGGTTGTGGTGGTTGTGGTGGTTGTGGTGGTTGTGGTGGTTGTGGTGGTTGTGGTTGCGGTGGTTGTGGTGGTGGTGGTGGTAGTTATGGTTTTGTTTGTGGTGGTGTTTATGGTTGTGGTTGTGGTGGTGATGACGGTGGTGACGGTGGTGACGGCGGTGACAGCTATGATAGTGGTAGCCTTTACAATGTCAAAGGACGCAACAGTTAACAAAGTCGACAGCAAATAATTGTTGTTTACAGTAAGCTGTTTACCTTAAGCTTTCCTGCCATCGTGTACTGATTGATTTATTGACCAAACACTCGATCCAGCCATGTGTGATGTTGCGTGCAAACGCGCGCAACATCTGAAGATGTTCCATCGATTGACTAAGCTACATTGACGAAAGTCAAAGACTTCTATCAATACTGATGCACGATTGAGACTATGTTTACATGTCAGCTCACAAAAGCCCCACCTTTCAATCCCGCCTGCAGACTAACTTAGATGTACGTCCCGGGCAATATTTGTCACGCTAATGCAGTTATTTCTGACTGGAACTTTCATAAAAACAACAGCTGCAGTACGCATTTATAAATTTATTCCGCTACGCTAGTGTACTCGTCTTTCTTGGTCTTAGCATGGATATGGCAGTGAATAATGCGCGCGAGTTCAGATTCATAATCCCTGTGTGTCTGACGGTGCAATATTCTTTTAGCAATAGCTATCGGACCACTCGTCTCGGCTAGGCAGCATCGCAGACCACTGTACGTTATGAATTCTACAACCCGACCGGTCGTGCGCGCGTGTGGTTGAAGCTTTCGCCATACAGTGATGCTTCGTTAATCCAGACATTCTGGTTCCAAGGGCATGTGTTCGGATTAAGAAGTTTTCACTATAAATGAATCATGTTCCCGTGGAAAGATGTCAGGATGCCGATGATTCCTTATTATCGATCTCCGCATTATCTGTGTCCGTATAGTCGGTGTCCGCGTTATTGGTGTTCAGATTATCGGTGTCCGTATTAACGAAGTTAACGAATTTCGGCAGACTACAAACACAACTGACCACTATAGTTTTTATTAATGTACATCTTTGAAATGTATGTGATATTATTCATATTTACCCAGTAGGGCCGACGTTGTGTCTACTGAGAACGACGAAAGAACAATTTATTCTGCTTTCAATTGTCCATACACATTGTTTCAATCCACATATGATTTTTTTAGGCAATAGTTCTACTTTGAAGCCCTTACACTATGCGACTTTTGCGTAGCCCTGTTTTCACAAATTACAATGGTATCGGGCCAACGAAAGACGATCTCATTCAGCCAATTTCGATCCGTGCGTGAAGTGCTGATAATCAATTTATTGTTGTAGATTGTTTGCTAATGTAGTTAACGATATTCCCAGCAGAAATTGTAGTGTATTTTGAGCAGTAAATTAAGCTATCTGGAATCTGGATCCACTTCGTCGAGTGACAGAGTTACGGGACTACAATGCGTCGAGTGACGTCGTTAATCGGTCCGTTCACTTCGCGCCGCGTAGTAATTCCACTACATGTCACACTGATTTACGCAGCACGCCTGAATGCGGCTCTTCTCATAATCCAACTTTCTTTAGAGGTCACTTTTCAATTTAATTAGAGATAATCAATTCCTAACTGGCAATTGACGCACATTATAGGAGGCGACCCTTTAATTGAGACGAATTCACATAGGAACGACGTTTTATCAATCACGACGATATCAGATGGTCAATGTCAGGGACGGAAACAGAGTTGTGATACGCGTAAGGGAAAAGTGAAAACGGTTATTCAAAAACTTCCTAAGTGTTATTTTGAGGAATACGACGACAATTCAGTTGCCGGATAGTAATCAAAGAAACCGTACAAGAAGGACACGTGCCGTACAGAGATACATAGTAAACGTAGCATGATAGTAACACATTGAGGCAAAACCATTTGTTAGTAGAAACACAAGCGTGACAAATAGGCGGTATTTTGACAGCTGCGTCATTTGTGGCGGATAGACGCATATGAAACCACGCCACTGCTTTCTGTGAATGCGCACACGATAGGTGTCGCAAAGAAAGGCTAGTTGCTGCGCTAAGTGTTAGAAGTAATTAGAAGAAATCACACCAGCAAAAAGCCTCAATATCCCCAGCGGAAGCCAAGCACATGATACGATATGTGAAAACAGCTGCGTCGTGCGCAGCATCTGGCGGGATTTTAATCACGCCTCTACCCACGAAGTGAGAGAACGCACACAATACGTGTCACAAAGATATTTGTGCTAGTTATAGTAATACTTGATCGCACCGGCGGAGAAAAATAATAATGAATTATTATTATATGTGGAAACGCTTGCGCCACGCGCAGTAATTTGGCAATATTATCATCACACGTCTCCAGGCAAAGTGCTGACATATGCACAATAGGTGTCACTTAGAAAGTGGCAACGCTTTGTATTAGTAATACGATTGTTAACAGTAGCGACGGCCAAAGAAACAAACCAGATATGAAAATTAAAAAACAATTTTTCTATAGCGCGAATTCATTCAGGTATACCACTTCGACTTTGTTGAAAACCTTATTTTTGACATGATGTAACAAATGCATATACATCACTATTTCGCAATAATTGTCTAACTGGTACAATAAAACATATGTCCTTTATGATTATTCTTACAAATGAAGCAAATCACTATTATTTAACAAGATTTAACAAGATTGCCAAGATTCCAACCCTTTTTATCTATGTATATCCCGCCCTTCTGGGGTATGTGTCGTTTTTATTTTTAAATATATTCACACTACTAGCACCAACACAATCAGCAGATAATATATTCCATTCATTTACAATCGTTTATAAAAATGAGAACTTTCTTATATATAATCTATTCTGCTCCTTTGCTAATGTAACTCCATGCCCTCTAGTCCTTCTATCTTTCTTAACTGCGAAAAATATTTCGATCAATATTTTCATAACCATTCAATATTGTATTTTTTTATGTGATCTCCTCTCAATCTCTAATGTTGTTAAACCACATTCTTTTAGGCGTATTTCTTAACTAAGATCCCTCAGTTTTGAATTAATTTTAGTAGCTCTCCTCTGTACTCTTTCTAGCATATCTATGTCCTTCGTGCGATATCGCCCCCACGCTTGTATACAATTTTGTAAATGAGGCCTAACTACTGCTTTGTACAGCGGTATTATTAGTTCTTTTTTCTTATACGGTCTATTTCGTCTAATTAATCTAAGGATTTGATTTCCCTTTGAAGCTGCAATTCCGCATTGCTCTGAAACCTTCATATCAGCACTAATGGTTAACCCTAAGTCCTTTTCTTTTATATTAGTAACAAAATGCCTCCACACAGGACATGGGAACGAAGATGTACAATATACAATGGGGGGGTACTGCATTAAGTAGTACGTACTTATAATGGGATATGGCCGTACGCCTTCTAAAATGAGTAACATCCTTATTGCACACAAGAATCCGTGCGACGCACAAATCTGCCGAGGGTAAAAACTAGTTATAGTATTAAGTCACGTAAAACAATCTTGTCACCAAAAAGACACCGATGATGATCAGCGAATATGATAAAAATGTCCTTATAATCACACACTAATAAACGAAACAACGAAACAACGCAACAATCGTGTCGCAACTGCACACCAAAGAATCACTTACGATCAGTCCGGCGAGACGGCTCTGGTGGTCTTTTCTCAATTAACTTGCCGGCGGATTATCTTCGACGGGCTGCCGCGAATGCAATACGGAACAATTCGCTCACGTCGCTCAATCGTCGATTTATATCCACGCTTCGACTGCCGCAATCCGCACACTAACGATCGGCGCGAATGTCGTCCAATCAGATGCGAGTTCGCCGTTACTGCGGATCACCGCCCACCATTCCAACGGCCACCACAAGCGGCTATGGCGTTTTCTTTTATCTCGCTATAAACCCACTTCGTCCGTTTCCATCCCCGCGGTGGCCGAGTGAAAGATAAAAGGCCCGTGTTTCGCCAAAAATAGGTATTCTGTGAACGCAGTGGCGTTATTGTGGTGACGTAGTGTGTTCCTCTTGCAATGAGGGACCCAACTCGCCACTTTCAGAAGTCGCATGTGTCTGTGCCGCTGAGATGGGAATTTCTTCAGAAAAACTCTGTCACGGATACACACAAGATATTGCCATGACATACACTGATACAACGTCTAGTACGAACAATTGAAATACTATCTTAAAACGTGTATAACTATATCGTTAAAGTATAATATAATTGACTTATTATTACCATAAGTAAAAAAATATAATTTACTCATATGGGATAAGTGCGAGTTAGACTATATGAATCGAAATCAAGCATGGTTGGACTGTCGATAAGCCAAACATTGATTGTATATGTGCATATGGAGCATTTAGCGTTGGTCGCTAACCTGATTTAATATTGTTAAATTGTTTTCCTTCTGCGTGTGTCCCTGCTTGATGGTCAGGTGCAATACTGTTGGACCCCTCGTTCTGTTCGTTTTCCATTCTTTCTATTCGCATGCGGTTTCCCTCTTGCCATCTTTCTTCGTTCTTCAATCTTCTCAAATTCATATTCACGCAGTCCTTCAACATCTACTGAAGTATTCACGTTTTCCTGCGACCTTAGTCTTTTCAGCCTTTGTTCTCTTCGCTATTTTGCCTACACCAAATGTAGAAATGTAACGTGAATATATAAACGGTGACGTATTTGGTAGAACAACGTCACGATGTGTTGACGTCATCAACGTGTAAGTTCTTTGTTTGTTTTCTTATGGGCTCAGCGACCGCTTCCGGTTCCGGTGGACATATTAATATCAAAGACTGTAAATCAGAAGACGGCCCATTTGCGTGAACACGTGTAACAGACGCGGTCGCAGCGACGGTAGACGTTATCTTTCCATAAGCGTTGATACTTTGTAATTCTTAATTCATGTTTACGAAATATATGATGTAGCTGTTGATTAAATGTATATTCTGGACTAATGCGTAGACAGCGATATTGATAGATTGATGCGCGAGTGAACGGATTTTGCAAAAGCTTCTGTTTGTGAACATATTTCCTGCCGCCTGAAATGCATGTTATGTGAAGCGCAGTGGTGCAGTGTCTAGAGCATCGGACTCTCGACCGAGAGACCCGTTCGAATCCTACGCTGGCGTGTCGAACCTCGGGCAGGTTCGTTCACTCTACGACTATGTTCCTTCAGTTCACTCAGCAGTAAGAATGAGTACCTGGCTATATACGGTGGTGGTTGTTTGTCTACGAATATTCTTCGCGCATTATATGCAGCGTGGTCGAATGCTTCCCATAGAAATCGAGATTGTGTTCGATTGAACATGTCTGCCAGAGAGTAAAATGTAAAGCGCTTTGAGCAGTCCTGAGGACTGGATACTGCGCTGTATAAGAACTCACCTTTACTAAATGTAATTTTAATAACTATTACTACTACTAATAATAATAAAATTACTTCATTAGCGCCAATATCTTCGGACAGTCAAAGCTCAGTGGAGCAACAAAACCAAAGGATTAAGCGTTCTCATAATCGTGTACATAGCAAAAGTAATCAACATATGGACTAACTGCTAAGAAAATAAGGAGGGTATGCAGTATTTAAAAAGGTTTTTAGATGATGGCATAATGAAACTATATTTCTGTCAGGGAGAGAGCTCTACACAGGTGGTGTTGCGACCGAGACGGCTCGAACTCCAGCGTTCGTTTTAACTATGGGAACACAAAGTAGATTCGAACCAGCAGCAACTCAGTTATCGCTCGGCCATTGCATTTCACGCCCAACACGAGTTTTATACAATAATAATTGTAATTATTGTTTTTTATTATTATTCCGTGGTTTGGACGAACCACGATAAACAATACTCTACACTAAGTATACAATACCCGCTAATAAAATTAAATCCGTCACTATGCGAGTCGACGTTATAATGTTTATGGCACGCAATGCTTTGAAGGGACATGTAGTAAGAAACTGCATTAGTATTCAAGTAGAACGAAATGTGTAATGTTTTGTTCCAGCATGTTTTGACTTATTTATTGCCATACCTACTTCACGTAATAATGATTGGTTTATATACAGGAGGGCAACATCCGATTGGGTATTTATATATTTCAGCGGCAACAAACTATAATGAAACTACATTGTGATATGTTACTTCAAAATACTTTATTGTACATACCCAGTCTACCCATGGCAAAAATTTCAGCAAAATTGAATGTCACTCTCAAAGGGAAATGCACTTGCGCATAGTCGTGACGACTCTTTGCTACATTTTAGGGTCCACCATCACAAACAGAGAATCAAAATGTTGCCATTCCAATCGTTCACATATTCTGAATTCATTCGCATTTTCTAGCACTGTGTTGGGGACGTCGCGCGACCAAATCAATATCGACTTTGCTGCGTGCGAATCGATCAGGAATCGTATCGCTGCGAAGGTCCTGGAATAAGTGTTTTGTGTAAAGGGAAACTGGCTTATGTGAACTAGATACTAAATAGTATTTAGACTCACAACTGTGTACCAAAACTATATGAAATATTCTAACTTTCTACTAGCAAGTTACGATTGAAACTTACAACTGTTTCTGTGAAATCTGTTTTGGGATGTGTACGAAGGAAATCAAAGTCGTACTTGTCCATATCAACGAAGCTACAGCCGAATGCGTCCAGCGGAACCGGAAAAGGTCGCAGCGCATTTCGGGGAACTATCAAAACGGATACAGTTATGACGTCAACACATGACGTGACGTTGCTCTACCTATCACGTCGCTTAGCTATTAGTAAACATTGGACAACATATCCACGACCATTGCGACATTCCTGCTGCTCGACGTGACAGCGTGAGATGACATTTGATTACGGGAAGGTCATGCAAGATGCGTGATAGACATCAAACCTCTATCCCGGTTGCGTAGTGATTATTGTTGGCTCTTACACGGCATCTTTTATTTACAAAATGGAGTGGGCACGGCCCACCCGCTGCTATAAATAAAACGGAGAAATCTGGAAATAGGCTACACCTTTGACACGCTGTTAGAAATTGCTGCGTTGAATGACGCGGAATATAGCATCAACACAAACACCAGTAACAGTAGGCACTCTAGTATTAAAAATAGATCAGTGCCGTTTGTTTACATTTCCTGGCGAATTTGTAGAGCGTATTGAGTCTTCCAGATATTTAGGAGCACCGATAAAGCCACTGGAAGGGTGTATCGCGGACACATCATCACGATTTAGCTATGGTCAGGCCAGCACACGCCGTTTAATGTGAAAAAGCACGACCATCACAACGAAACGAAGATCCTACTTATAAGAACAGCTGTACTTCCAACTGTTATTTATTGTTATGAACGTTGTTCTTTAAATACAGCAACGGGAAAAAGGATTTCATTGATACGAAGTGCTAGCGCAAAATCTTGCAAATACCGTCTACAGACCAATCAAGTCAGCCACAAACAAAGAGGTTCCTTAAAAATGACAGAAGATAAACATGAAGACCTGTCGAGATTTGTAAAGGTGCAAGAATGACTTTGATGACTTATGCCTTTTTTATATTTTACTCCTGAATGCAATTACAAATATTAATGACATGATGACATTTAAAGGATTGTTTTAAGTTTAATTACTAACATTTGTGAGGCTGTCGTTTGTCTACTCTGTGTTGGTCAATGCATTTAAATGTGTAAATTGGCCACAATGGTTGGATTTTACTTAGAAACACAAATGTTGGGGCCCCCCTCTGTAGCTTTTTCCTGTGCGATTTCCTAACGATTTTACTTTCTGGATAAAGAATGAGCAAGGTAATGTTCAAATGCGCGGTCATAAATACGCATGACATAATATATTCAGAGAACAAAACAACATTCATAGCTATTAAACTATTTTAATATTGCCTTAGTTTTTCAATGAAAAAGCTTATTGGTGTCAAAACATGCACGGCTAGCTGCAATTACCTATCCAATTCGTCTCGTGTGTAACATGTTTATGTTCAGCATTTAGTTATAATTATGTTACTCTCTTGAGCATCTATCGTACACCTAACACAGAGCAAGTACATTTAACAGGGGAACACTGTGTATAACATTTATAATGACATTTGATATAAGGTCAACATATAAATACACGAATCTAACTAATAAGCTTAATTGATGAACAATTGCCATATTCTCTCCCATATAACTTGACTATAATCTCCATATAAGTATGCTACTGTCATGAGCATGGACCGTATGAGCAACATAATGCATTTCAGCATAGCGCATAGTAATTACAATGAACGCTTCCGTGGTGCAAGATCAACATATGTACACATGGATATGTAGAGCCCAAACATAATGTTCCTATAGCAGACCTGTTCAATCAAATACTATCGAGACTTCTTTGGGAAGCATTCAGCCAAGCTGCAGTTAATGCATGAAGACTATTCGTACACAACTATCCATCACTGTCTATAGCCATGTACTCAGTCATATAGCTGAGGCGAACTGGAGCAACGTAGAGTGAACGAGCTTGCCCAAGGTACGATACGGCAGCACAGGTTTCGAAATCGAGTTCTCCCTATTGATAGTCCAGTGCCATTGCGCTTCACACAAAAACGTTATTGATGTAAAATCGATGTATTACGTACTAATTAATAGAACATACACAGCAATTCCGACTAAATGTCTTTTTTGAAACTAGAACCAGCGTCTGAATGTCATGAAATCATTCAACCTTAAAATTAAAAAAAATCTAAGACATAAAACTCCCTAGTATATTACCAAGATTAGTTTGAGTTTGTTCTCTCCTTCGACAAATGTATGACTACTTATCGTCCATCTACTACCCTGTGCCACGACATTGACTACATGCAGGGAAAACTCAAGGTTTTTCTTGCGACATGGGCACCTTTCCAAAGTGCAGTATGTAATATACGGATTTTGTGCGACAAGACTGGAGACAGACAGGTCTGTCATGACGGGAAGAAGATAACCTTTGCTCGTCTTCCATCCCCAACCTATTTGTCTCAAGTAGCTTTCACACATCCACTCCTGCACTTGCTGGTACACCCGCATGCTGTGATAGCGTGCTGCTGAACATGTCGGAAGTAAGGTCTTTGGGTGAATGTGCGAACATGTGAAGCATGCTAACATGTGAAGCATGTTAAAATGTGAAGCATGTTAAAATGTGAAGCATGTTAAAATGTGAAGCATGAACACAGAGGAGGACAACCAGGTGTGAGTCACCCCGCCAGAACAGTGTTAACCGTCGTTGCAGACTTGACTGCAGTCTGCAAAATCACCTGATCTGTATCACCCTGGACAGGTTTTGTTTGACATCCTGTGCTACAAGTATTCCTTCAACAAACATTTGAAATTGTGCTTGTTGTTTTGGTTTGCAAGGAAGACACACTTATTTGCCGTAATTCTCATATGACTGGTGAACGTAACGTCCGCATCAGCTTTCCCTCCCATTCGTCTCTTATCTGTGCGTGTGGTTAGTTTAGTGGATGGATTGGGCCATCCATCAAAATTAGAATTATCAAATTTCCGATACTCGAAACAAGTATGATAGCAGTGAATGAGATGGCAGCGAGACATGAAATTAGGACGTATTGTGTAATTAATCTTATTACTTGGATATTTGTAATGTTGGTTACCCGTAGTCATGTGTCCAGTAGTCATATTGCAAATAGTCATATCAGCAGTACTCACGTCACACTTAGATACCAACATTAATTTCATCAGTAGTTATGTACACAGTAAATATGTTACTAGAAGTCATATCGACAGCAGTCGCTAATCACGACACGGGTATAATTGTCACAAGTAGTGCTTTAACCAGTACTCAAGTCTCCAGTAGTCATGTCACCTGAAGGCGTGTGTCCAGTAGTCATTTCACAAATAGTCATTTCACCAGTAATAATGTATCCAGTAGTCATATCACCAATAGTAAAACACCCACTAGTCATTTCACCAGTAATCATGTGACCAGTAGTCGTATCATTAATAGTCATGTCTCCAGTAGTAACACATCAGAGATCATGCCTCCAATAGTCATATTACAAATAGTCATACCACCGGTAGGCAATTCTTGTCAGGTTGTATGTGACTATCTAACACAGCAGTTTGATCACGAGGATTTTGATGATCCGAACATGAATGGCGCTTGTCACAGCATGTCTAGATTTGCCGTAGGCTGTCTGCATAAATGCCACGGCTTTAGTTACTAGTGGAATTTAACATGGGTGTATATATGGGATATGTTGATTCCTAGTTTTGCGTCACTTCCCCAATTTTCATCGCTGTAGACTTTTGATATGTTTTTTTTATAGATAACTTCAATGTAACCAAAAAAACAGTTGAAATTGCTTCTGTTGCAATTTGTTCTAGGTTCGACCATAAAAGTCCTGGACTATAATATTGTTCTTGTTTATAACGTCAGTCTACTTCAGGCATTGTGTAATCGATACATTATTCAAAATGACGCTAAAATAGCTGAGACCTCTGTTTGTGTTATATGTCGACAAAACCAACAGCCCCACTTTGCACAAAATCTCGCCCTGATACCATGTCTCGCGCTACCTCAAAGAGGTTACATCATGGTTTCTGGGCGGGGCTAGACATTTCGCAGTCAAGGCCTTCCAATAATGTTTCGATGTAGACTATACTTATGGATGCAATAATGACATTTTATCTAATAGTAAATAATTTCAAGTAATATTTTGATACAATGAAGGTAGGTCAAGTGACAAATGTAACATTAGGTGAAACTCCGTTAAATGAGACCTTATTGTGTTGCATATGTATACTGGCCATATAATAATTGATACTTTGTGTGATGAAGCTGTTATGAAAGCTAAACAAGGGAGCCTCTATGCCAGGTCCAATAGGCTACTTCGGAAATTTTTGTTTTGTTCAGAGCAAGTAAAAAATGAGTTATTCACCTGTTATTTAAATAATGTGTATTTACATGTTATGGATTATATTTAAAACGTTTTCATTGCAGCGTTTCACTATATCGTACAATAATGCATTCAAGGTTTACATAACCTACCTATTAGATGCATTGCAAGTCTGATGTTTGCAACAGCGGTTGTTGAAAATGGCACCACTCATATATATATATATATATATATATATATTAGAAAACACATTTACAGTTTAATGAGCAGGTTATCAAACTCCACTAATAAATTTTTAATTGTTCAGTGTACAGTGATGTATATACTAGTTTAGGCCAAAAATATCAAAACATTACATCAGGGGTACCTAAATTTTACAAGCTGTCATCCATGCTTTATCTATGACCTTCACCGGCTCTCTCTCCCTTTCTCTCTCTTGCAATCATTCGTTGTCGAGTAAATATCCGAGTCATAATGAAGATGATGATGATAATATTTAGTTATATCTGATGAGTTCGTCAGTGACTGAACAGGCTAATTCGAGATTGGCTGATCCAACCACACACGTCACACACATGTGTTTGCATAGCAGCAGCGGTAATAGTTGTTCATGTTTGTTTTCATTTGGTCTTTGCAACGTTTCTGTTGCCCCCCGGTAGCACGTTTGCCGGTGGAAAGTTGGGAATACAGTTAGTAATTACTTTGGGACTCGGGTGACTGGCATGCGCTTGACATGCCCAGCCTATCACAGCCGAGTTTTTATTAGGCGGGCCTCAATGCTGGTAGTTCATGCATGTTCAAGAATGCTAGCATTGGTCATTCGGTCTTGCCAGCAGACTCCCAGAATAGCTCTGAGTGTGCGCTGTTGAAACTGTTAAAAGGCTCTGATGTGGCGACAATACACAGCCCATGTTTCACTGCCATACATCAATGTGGACAGCACACCAGCTTTGTACACCAGGATCTTAGTGGATGCCCTAAGTCCATGTTCTGAGAAGATACGGCGTCTTAGTCTTCCATAAGCAGCACAGGCACACTTTATCCTATACTGAATTTGCGCACCGATGTTTGCTGGCTGGACTGGACAGATTGCTTCCCAGGTACGCGAAATGGTCAACATTATCAGGAGCAGGGCCTTCTATGATAATGTTCGGTGGTGGTGTTGTGGCTGGTGATTGTGCCGGTTGATATATAATTTTTGTCTTTGTTGCATTGACTGAGAGTCCGAAGAACTGATATACGTCTACAAGGGCATCAAGCGTGTTCTGGAGATCTTGGGCTGAGTGAACGACAACTACACGGTTGTTCACGTACTGAAGATCAACAATGGTTACTGTTTTCACTTTCGATCTAGCTCTGAGGCGGCTTAGCTTAAACAGGCCACCATCGGCACGATACATGATATCCACTCCCTTGGCTACGTCGATGTTTGTTTGTGATAAAAAGGCAGCCAGAAATATAGAAAAGAGTGTCGGTGCAATTACGCAGCCCTGTTTCACATCAGTCATGATGTCAAACGGTTCCGATTTATCACCGTCGTGCAAGACACATCCTTTCATATTTTCGTGTAGTTGTCGCGTAACAGAGACACATTTAGGAGTACATCCAAGACGGGCAAGGCAACCCCGTAAAGCATCTCTGTTCACAGAGTCAAATTCTTTAATTAGATCAATAAAGACAAAGTACAGGTCACGTCTTTGTTCACGACATGTTTCCAGCACTTGCCGAGCAGCAATGTCTGCGGTGCCACGTGTGGGTCGGAAACCGCATTGCGTTTCAGGTAAGATACTCTCCGATAGTGGTTGTAGTCGTTGAGCAAGACTTTGGCAAGAAACTTTCCACCAACTGATAGCAGCAGGGAGATCCCGCGGAAGTTGCCATCCGCCTGTCTCCTTTCTTAAAGATGGTGACGACCATGGCATCCTTTAAATCCTGGGGTATAAATCTGACTCAATTGCTGAGGGGGCTAATTATGGTGAAACCAAAGGCATTATCTAGAAAGTGTGAGTTGTCATACCTGGAAACGCTGCAAAATTGTTCCCTGGTCCAGATGTTCATCTACTCAAATCATCCCACGAAAGGACAATGTAAGTGTACTGTACCACATGCTGATGCAATGTAAGTGTGCTGTACCACATGCTGATGCAATGTAAGTGTGCTGTACCACATGCTGATGCAATGTAAGTGTGCTGTACCACATGCTGATGCAATGTAAGTGTGCTGTACCACATGCTGATGCAATGTAAGTGTGCTGTACCACATGCTGATGCAATGTAAGTGTGCTGTACCACATGCTGATGCAATGTAAGTGTGCTGTATCACATGCTGATGCAATGTAAGTGTGCTGTACCACATGCTGATGCAACTTGTCAAGTAAGACTTGAATTATTATCTTAAACAAATATTACTAATCTTCGGTGCTTTTTTGCTCATTTACAATATAAATTGCAACACAACTAAGTCGAGAACTTTGGACAAGAAATAGTAGATATATAGTCGATTGTGTTTGAAGATTGTAGTTATTAAAAATAAGAGGGTAGGTTTAGTGTTTCGATTTTGTATACAAAATATTACATTGTTTGTCAGAAATGCTAGTGTTATTTTATTTGAAAATGAACTGGGCTTGTTGGGAAATAAAACAAAATGTGTGCATTAGCCACAAATTCGATACCTTGTTATACAAAAATTAGCTATGTAACCTTGTAATTAGCACATATATTGCGGATTATGTTCTTGGGCGGCGGTTATAAAAAATAGGGGGTAGGGTTACTATTCTGTTAGATTGATTGTCAGAAAAATCTAGTGTTGTTTTATTTGGAAATGAATTGGGAAGTTTTTGGTGTAACCTTAGTTGCCATGCGTCACGTATGAAAGTAACTGTTTTGAACTAGTGTACACCGTTGGTCACGAAACCTATCTAAAATGTCAATATAATTTGGTATATTTTATGCTTTCATTTCAATTCTATCTATTGTATTGATTTACAATTTGCTGCACACACGTGCCTTGTTTTTTTACACATGCTGATGCAAAAAATCACAACAGAAAGTGTCATCCGGGCTTTTTTTTAACTGGTAGAGGTCACAGATCAATCCTGCCATGGGTGACATCTTGTAACATTTAGGTACCCCTAACGTGATTTTTAGAGCCCTTTTGAGATTTTGGGCCTAGATTATACCACCTCTGGGCGCGATGTAACGCCTTAGTAAGTGGTCACATCTCTATGACCAAGAACCACTAGATGTAACGCCGTAGTCAGTGGTCACAATTCTATGACCAATAACCACTAGGTGTAACGCCTTAGTCAGTGGTAACATCTCTGCGACAAAGAATTACTAGATGTAACGCCTTAGTCAGTGGTCACATCTCTACGACCAAGAACCACTAGGTGTAACGTCTTAGTCTGTGGTCACAATTATACGACCAAGAACCACTAGGTGTAACGCCTTAGTCAGTGGTAACATCTCTGCGACAAAGAATTACTAGATTTAACGCCTTAGTCAGTGGTCACATCTCTACGACCAAGAACCACTAGTCAGTGGTTGCATCTCTACAACCAAGAATCACTAGGTGTAACACCTTAGTCAGTGGTCGCATCTCTACAACCAAGAACCACTAGGTGTAACACCTTAGTGAGTGGTCGCATCTCTACAACCAAGAACCACTAGGTGTAACACCTTAGTCAGTTGTCATATCTCTACAACCAAGAACCACTAGGTGTAAAGCCTAAGTCAATGGTCACAACTCGACAATCAAGAACCACTAGCTGTAAAGCCTAAGTCAATGGTCACAACTCGACAATCAAGAACCACTAGGTGTAATGCCTTAGTCAATGGTCACAACTCGACAACCAAGAACCACTAGGTGTATCGCCTTAGTCAATGGTCACAACTCTACAACCAAGAACCACTAGGTGTATCGTCTTAGTCAATGGTCACAACTGTACAACCAAGAACCACTAGGTGTATCGCCTTAGTCAGTGGTCACAACTCTACAACCAAGAACCACTAGGTGTATCGCCTTAGTCAGTGGACACAACTCTACAACCAAGAACCACTAGGTGTATCGCCATAGTCAGTGGTCGCAACTATACAACCGAGAACCACTAGGTGTATCGCCATAGTCAGTGGTCGCAACTCTACAACCAAGAACCACTAGGTGTATCGCCTTAGTCAGTGGTCACAACTGTACAACCAAGAACCACTAGGTGTATCGCCTTAGTCAGTGGTCACAACTCTACAACCAAGAACCACTAGGTGTATCGCCTTAGTCAGTGGTCACAATTCTACAACCAAGAACCACTAGGTGTATCGCCTTAGTCAATGGTCACAACTGTACAACCAATAACCACTAGGTGTATCGCCTTAGTCAGTGGTCACAACTATACAACCAAGAACCACTAGGTGTATCGCCTTAGTCAGTGGTCGCAACTCTACAACTAAGAACCACTAGGTATATCGCCTTAGTCAGTGGTCACAACTCTACAACCAAGAACCACTAGGTGTATCGCCTTAGTCAGTGGTCACAACTCTACAACCAAGAACCACTAGGTGTATCGCCTTAGTCAGTGGTCACAACTGGAGAAAAATAGGAGCTGATAGTTTGGGTGCGACTCTCAACTCAGTCGACATCACGATGTTTTGGCGATTGTTGACGAGCTCAGCGAATACCTAGAATACCCCTAAAACACGAGAAACACTGACTAGGCTCTCGGCCGCCGGCATCACAAAGCCAAGTATGCCACAGTCCGGTGTGTTTCCACAACTTGGCGGTTGAAACTACACTGGTATTGTCCGTCCATGTGGAGGACATTCTAGTGTGAATATGTACGTGTTTTCTTTCGATTTAAGTTTTAATCAGACAATGATAAAGATATGAATATATATATATATATTTATATGTTATATATATATATACCAATATATATATATATACCTATATATATATATCATATATATATATAGGTATATATATATATATATAGGTATATATATATAGGTATATATATATATATAAAGATATGAATATATATATATATATACCTACATATATATAGGTATATATGTATATATATATATTCATATGTTATCATTGTCTGATTAAAACTTATATATATATATATTTATATATATATATATATATGTATATGTCATGTGACTTGTTTTCTAGATGGTCAATGCCATGGGTGTTGAAAGCTGTATTGAACTAGAACAAAATAAAGTGTTGTGATATATCCCAGCAACGGATCTGATTTATTGAATGGCAGAGTAGACCATGAGCCGTATAACAGTACACATCATACTGGTTCGATACTCAATATATATCTCAAAATATTGCAGTATTTATGTAAGTTCAATACCATTTTAATTGTTTGCACTTTCATAATACGTTTTTGATATAATATTTAATATCGAAACAGCAATAAATTGGCACTCAATATATCAAAGTTGTGTGATATTTGCTAAAGCTTGATACTTGTAATATCATCGATGCATGGATATTTCGTGTATCGATCCAGCATTAGATCGACACTCGATATATCAATATATTGTGATATCTGAGAAAGTTTGATAGTTTGTTGAATCATGATATATTGAGTACCAGTGCAGCACTAGATTAACACTCAATATATCAATGTATTGTGATATCTGAGAAGGTTTGATAGTTTGTTGAATCATGATATATTGAGTACCAGTGCAGCACTAGATTAACACTCAATATATCAATGTATTGTGATACCTGTGAAAGTTGACAACACTGACACTTTGAATTTGATATATATGTATATATAATAATTAGTCTCTAGAGATTAGAACTAATAATGGAAGGACAAGTGGAAGGCAGAAGAAGCAGAGGAAGCCCTAGGAGACAATGGGGGAAGGACATAGAGGAATGGATGGGAGCCGACGTCTGGCGAGTGGGGAGACTGGCAAACGAAAGAGCTGTCTATAGACAATCCATCAAGGCTGCAACGCCCGGAAATGGATAAGCAAAGCCAAGAATCGTAATATTTCGATGTATTGAATATTGATCTAGCGGTATATAAATACTCACTATATCAAAGCATTGTGAAACTTGTGGAAGATCGATACTGATACTTTGATATATCACAATAGTTCGATACATCGAGTATCGATCCAGCACTAGATCACTACTCAATACAATATGATACTTGGGAAAGTATAGTGCTGATACTTTAATTTATATATTTTGATATACTATTACATATACGTACTTCATCTTTCTAATACCATGATACTCAATACAATAGTGAGTATCGAACCACATCACTAAATCAACATCAAATGTATTTACTAAATAGTCACGACACTTTGACACCGATAATGAATGACAATGACAATGAATATAGTTTATTTTGGTCAATGCGTACAGGAACCAATAGCAAAACAATACACATCGGAAAGTATATATTGAGACATAATATATGTACATCAACGTGAATACATTTATGGTGTAATTTGTTAACATGTATAAGGTGAATAATGACATCTTACATGTAAGAAGAGATGGACAAAAATCAGACAGGTTTAAACAAACTCAAAATAAAAGTAGATTTTAAATGTAATTTTATTTAGCTCGACTGTAGACATGTGCCTAATTTGGCAAGTTGAATTGTACTTTGAAATTTAATAGTTTTTGTATATTCACTGAAGCCTTTGAGAGAGTGGGTTTGGATTTTGTCCGTGATTAGGTTGGGAGTATCATTATATACACGAGCGATGCCATGTCTGATGCTTTTATCTGCAACGTCACTGTTGATATTTTCGGTGTGGATACATTCCTGACTTCCGGTACGATATGTGTGTACGCCTGAATTACGTCTTTGTGTTATCGAATTATATGATACTTGGATATATCGGATATCGAACTTGCATTAATGTGACACTCAGTATAATATTGTTGTTGTACACAAATTTGTGAAAGTTCATTATACTGCTTGGCAGAGGTACACCGCTAGATCAACATTTCATGTATTGATGTGTCACGATACTTGCACAAGTTACATACTGCATTGCTAAGGTAAATACAAATTTTCAATTTGGTTATACTTGTTGGGAATATTGAATGTCAATCCAGTACTAAATCAACACTATATGAATAAGTGTTGATTTAGTGCTGGATTGACACTCAATATTCCAAACAATTATAACCAAATTGAAAATGTGTATATATATATTATATATATATATATATATATTAAAGTAATGTTACGTTAGTTAAAGTTTGATACCGATAGTTCATAGAATGTTGATGACATATTAGGTATCGAACAGCAATATATCAACAATCAATATATCGATCTGATTCTTTGTGCTGTCGCGATACTTTGGTACAGCAACTTTTAAAACAGCTCTAAATTAGACTTTCAATATATCAAAGTATTGTAATATTGAAAGTTCAATTCCGATATTTTGTGGTGTCACGATTCTCCGATATTATTGTTCCGATATATTGTATTTCAAACCAGCACTAGGTTGACACTTGATATATCAAAGAAACAGCAATTTGTATGAACATTCTATACTGACATTTTCTCTACAGTGTCACGATACTTTGATATTGAATCAGCACTCAATATAGAAATGTAGATTGTACAATAGTGTACATTAGAAATGGTTCAATAATCAATATATCACAGTAGGCTTCGATCAAAGTATCGTTATACATGTGTCAGTTAGATACCAATACTTTGTAGTATCACGATACTTCGATATAATATTGAGCATCGAACTCGATATATCAAAATATTAATATATATTTTTTTGTATTACTGTATTACTACTTTATTGTAATTACCTTTAGTTTTTCCATTTTATAATATAATTGCTGTAATTATAATGCCTTTATTATTAGGTAATAAACTATTGTCATTATGCTGTTATCATAATAATGGCAATTAATTATAACACTGCCAATAACCCACATTTAATTTGTCTCTGAAAATTAAGTTTTCAAAAGTCCTGCCTACTACCTCTAAATGTTTTTTGTAAGTAAGAATTACATAGTAGTAATGTTTTCTTCAATATATGTCAATGGTCAAATTAAGACGTGCATGGGGATGTCTGAAAACAAATTAGACGTTTGACGCTTAAACATAATTTTGGTATCGCCTAGGGTGTTAATATTCAACCTTGTCGATGTTATATCGTAAAACTTCTCCTTTTTAATCGAGTGTTGCGAGTTACTCATTATCGTAACATTTTCGTAAGCTGTGCATCAAAAAATATCAATTTAATTTCTTCTTCTTCCATGTTTGTTTTTCATTTCTTCTTTCGACGCCCGTAAAGCAATGTCGGTATCCATGGTTACTATAGCAAGTGATTGACAGTTGTAATAAATTGGCCAATTGTGCATACGCAGTGCAAGGAATCCCTGCATCAAAACGTGAAACAGGACATCATAAACGTTATCTCCCGGCATGCGAGCGCTAAGAGGCCTGGCCGATAGACTAACTAGTCAGTGATGATCTTCGCGCTAAGTTTGCTTCATGCATCGCGATTGAATCGCTTACTAGACTATAGCCCAGTTAGTCTAGGCGGTGTCTATGCTTGTCTAGACACATGCATCTGACCCCTGAATTGCGTAGAACATGGATAGGTGCAATATATGATATTTTGTAGTTGTTTGTTTAATTTACTTTGTATATTTTGTTATGTACTTTGATGTATTAAATAAATGTTTATTATTATTAGTAGTAGTAGTAACGCATCCCGAACGGTCATTTCTAGTCGAAAGTTTTTTGATCATATTTCCGTACATCTTTTCTAGGTCAACTCGAATACGTCAACAATGCCCAAAGATGAATTTACTTTAAATGGGATTTAAATTGATGGCTGATATACATTCCGCTTTATGATGGGGTTTCCATGTGGGCCGGGATTGTATACAAGAGTATCGCAATGCAATCTATAACTTTACTGTCAAGCAGTTACGTCACGATATCAGCTGTTGTCTTGTCATTGCGTCACATTCATCTGCGCTGTCACGCCTATGTTCACGCTTGTCTTTTTTGCCACGTGGTCTGATTCGAGCATTATTAATTTTCGTAGTCAACAGCAGTAGGTCTGCATTGTTGTTTTACAATTAGAAAACAAAACCGTATTGTATTTCTACATGCTCAGAATGTCTTGCTGTTGTTATATACATTTAATAAGTGTTTGTGGTACTTCTATCGCAGCCTGCCTCTGGTAATGGGCTTGCTGTTGCACGTTTATGATTCCAGACACGCTCTGGATAGCACTGACGTCGTCTTGCAGCGCTGTGTCAGTGTTTTCCATAAATTGCCAACGAAGACCTCACCCAGGCGTCGTGTGCCAGTTTGCTTACCACCGGACTGGTTCTATGTTGACATCGACAGCAAGTATTTAATAAGTTTGTAGTAAGATGTTTATGTCGTCAAATGCGAAGCATACAAAACCATCGGTGCACATTTGGTGATCTGTTAATGACGGGTGGCTTATTAATACGTTGGTTATCTATTGGAGTTAGTTTGTCAGCCTTGTATGTTCACAAGGCGACCTTCTGGTTATTATAATATTACTCGAACACGGTACTTATCAATCAACACAAATTTTCTTTCCCACGCTACGGAATGACACATCGCGGCACGTTGCTGAGATAGTATTGGCAACAGGCCAATAAGCAACATTTTCTGAATAGTAAAATAGCTTGATACCTTGAAATATCGTAGGTATTTCAATTTCTCAAGTTTCGTTACAACTGTCAAAGATGTCTCCTCAATTCGATCTTTTCACTTTCTCGATACATATTATGTTTTGAAAAAGAAATACCTATATTATATCTACTACAATAGGCTAGATCTTTTTTTTAAACGGTTGGAATGTAATTATCGTGAAACCACTGCCAAACAAATTATTAACTTTTTTGATGATGAACCGAACATTCTATTGAAGTGAAATTCTTGAAATGGTAATTGTCAGGTGAACGCGCGAAACGAGCGTGCGCGTTTTTCTGGGTTAATATTATTTGATTTTGTTGCTATTGCAAAACAAGTGACATACAAGTATAATGGATGGAATATGCACATACGTGCACGCGCACGCACACACACACACACGCACGCACGAACGCACGCACGCACGCACACACGCACACACGCACACACGCACACACGCACACACGCACACACGCACACACGCACACACGCACACACGCACACACGCACACACGCACACACGCACACACATGATCCAGGACAGACAATGTACCGATCCTGGATGTCGGAGCCTTTTCAGGCCTCTGCAAGATATTGGCAGCTGTTCGCATCTCATATTGTCGTGTGATGATGCATCGGTCTCTCTTGTCATAATCTGCCCGGCCAGTTAATAAGTTCACATATATCAAATTAAGCATTAATATATACGATGTGCCCTCGCTTCTCCCGCCTACTCGAGATACTAACCGAATATTACTTTGCCATGAAGAATGAAGACAGGACTGCATCGTAACGTGCCCAAATCAAGAGTGACTAAAGGAGTCAAGCGATTTCTAAAATAGAGACGTGACGCAACATCTAGTGTACGATTTCAGAGAGTAAAGACAAAGGTATTAATAATACATCAAATACCGTACGCATAGTGCGTAGAAGATTGTTAAATCTAACTAGACAAATAAGTGGCATCTGGACAGTTAATAGCCTGTTTATGTTGTAACTGCAGATATTGAACATGATTGGGCTTGATCGTTCTCAGCTGGATTATATCATTAACCTTCTGGTTATATATAGGACGGCCAATATTAGACTGATTCCACTTAAAATAGTTATTGTATATATGGTCTAATGCGTTTTTGTCATTTCTATTTTTTTGTTATGTGTGAGTGTGTTTGTTTGTGTGCGTGTTCATGTGTCCCTACGCGTGTGCGTGTGTGCATTGTGTGTGCATTGTATGCGTGTCGTGTGCGTGTGTGCATTGTTTTGTGCAGTTTGCGTGCACTGCGTGTATCGCATTGTGTTGCGTCAACATAGGATCTCTACAGATAACATATATCTTGCAAATTATCCATTGATTATCAACTATTTCAATTAAACGGGCGACTAGAATTTTACGTTCGCTTTTGAAGAATAAAATGTATTTGCAATTTGCTATTAGCAATTTGCGAACGCATTTCAATGACGTTGACCATCATTTGCATTTTACATATAATGGCACAATTATGATTATGAATGCATGATTAAGATTAATTGTATTAAACGGATACATGTACATGATAGAGTAAAGGAATATGTTCCGTTTGGAAATAGATCGTCCGAACAAACGGAGTTCTACGCTGACACCAGCATATAGCACAATGGAGTATCTTACAGGACACTGAATGGACTAACAACACTCGAACATATAATACACTGCGACCAACGACCAGGCAGATGTCAAAACAAACGAATGCTTATCCGACGTCTTGGAATAATCTCGCCTAAATTACTCCGAGACGCTAAATTACTCCTAGTAATAATTCTAATTTCCCCAGGAGATTTGACACCCTGTAATGCTGCTATTTCTAGGCACCAATACGGGACCAACTGAAAGGGGACTAACATTAAATAACTCGAATGACTGATAAAATGGATGACTTATTGCGTTTCCATTGTATAGTTTCACTACAATGAATACCACGAACTTGTGGGCAAAAATAGACTGAGAATTTCGGACAATGTACATATTTGTCTGAGGAGGCATGTCATTAAACGCACTCATGTCTGCGATACGACGCGATGAACTACGCTGCACTTGGAGGTACCGTAATGATGTTTCCCGGGTGAAAAGAACGAGCAGTAAAGAGACAACGCTTGAGTTGATTACGTAATAAACTTAAACGGTTACTGGATTTCGACATTTCACACCTGAAAAAATTGTCGTCAAATCGAGCTGACTTGTTTATTGTGTTATAAAGCACGCATACTGACTTTCACTAGCTGATTGGACCTGTTGGTGTGCCAAAATATGTAGAAAAGATGTTGGTTATTTTATTTCTTCTTTTCCAATTTATGTATTTATGAACATACCAAATATAAGTGATACTACGAGGCTAATTACCAAATATAACGATCAAAGTGGATTATTCCGACCATCTAAACACATGTCCACACTTTGGTAAACCGAAGGCCAATATTACCATTATAAACTACCCACACACTTCGTATTTGGAGATCAAAGAACTGGTTTCGTGATTACCTAAACCATTTGAGGAGCAGTTTTTCTGCGTGTTGCATGGCTTCTGCCCATGCCGGACTGACCGGCACATATTGACTATCTGCTCTCCATCGACAACTCACTCGGCCCCACGCGCGCATCCTTCGCGCTCTTCACCGCTGCTTAATAATTTACGGTTATTAGTCCATTTTCCCACGCTAATTGTTTTACTCGAAATACCATTTCCTAAAGTCCAACAAAAGCTGTATTCTCGTTACACGTAATGAGTGCTGGAAAGTCGCAACCGCTCAGTGAGCCTGTCAATCAAACGCCCATCACGCTGTCGGACTATCATCACCACGACGGCTATTTGTTAGGCAATGTCCGGGCAAAGAAGACAACGTGGCAGCATATTGTCTCGGCGCTGTAATCATATTCCTTGGAGTTGTATTTAATTCCTCAAACTACATTTCTTTTTATCACTGACTTCCATATCATACCATACGAAGGACACACTCATGCACGCACGCACGCACGCACGCACGTACGCACGCACGCACGCACGCACGCACACTTACGCACGCACGCGCGCACGAACGCGCCCACACAGGTGCACACACGCGGATAAACACACGCCTGCACGCACGACACGCACGCACGCACTCACATATATACACACATGCACACGCACACATACACACACATATACACACTCACAAGCATGACAAACAGTATTGGATGTTCTAAAGAGTTCTTGAGTGTTTACGTCACAACGCCAACAATTCTTTGTACATTTTTAAAATGCTACTTGCCAATAAACCGTATAGTACGTTGAAGTACTAATTTATCATTTACTAAAACTGTAAATTCTCAAAAAGTTAATCAAAAACATTTACCGAAATAAAAATAACCCTTGTTACTGTAAAACAAATTTTATATAACAATTGGCCAGCCAAATGCATTACATAACACAAGTGCGTCATTGCGTTGGCGAATTCAACGTACTAGCATTCGGTATCTTCCTTTGACCGTCATTAGTACAATTCTGTTTAGAATCAGCTGCCCGCTGTCACCAGCTAATTCCGACCACACATGTCTTCATTGTTCCGTTTATGACCTTAACAATTGCCGCCCTATCTCTAATCTTAGTTTTCTAATGAAGAAGGTTGTTACAAATCGATTCCATGAACACATTTATTTACAACATTTATTAAATGATTTATAATCTGCATATAAGCGATTTCATTCAACTGAGACTTCTCTTCTTAAAATACACAATGACATTGTATGCAATATGGATAATAGCAAATTGACTGCTCTCACCTTGCTAGATCTATCAGCTGCTTTTGATACAATAGATCACAACATTCTTTTACATCGCCTTCATAGACATTTTGGTATATCTGGCACGGATCTTCAGTGATTTAGTTCATATTTTTCAGACCGATACCAAAGCATTAACATATCTAGCTCACTACCTTGTCCAGAACATCTTCCATTTTCTGTCATTGGCCCTGTTCTGTTTAGTTTATACACTACATCCCTTAGTCGAGTAATAACTAATCATAATATAAATCACCACTTGAATGCTAACGACACACATGTGTATATATTTCTTTCACCAAGTGATGCACATACATCTCCATCAACTTTAAATGCCTGTCTCACTGACATCTTGCTGTGGATGGAAGCAAGTGAATTGAAGCTAAATCCAAATAAAATTGGTCTAATTATTATTGGCACAAAACAACAACTACTTTCCAGTTAAATTGCTTGGTAATTATACACCACCATCAGATACTGTTCGTAATCTGGGTGTTATCTTTCACAGTGATTTCAGCTTTCACCACAACATTTCTCAAGTATGTAAATCCTGTTTCTACCATATAGTGACTTCCGCCGAATTAGGCGTCATTTGTCTTTATCTACTGCTAAAACAATATCAGTATCTCTAATTAGCAGTCGCCTTGACTACTACAACTCACTCCTAGACAATATTGCTAAAAGGACTTAGCTAAACTCCAACGTGTACAGAATTGCTTAGCACGTGTAGTACTAAAAGCAGAAGAATCTCAAATCATCTGTTTCACAACGGCTTTTTGTTCCGAAAAACAAGCTTAATATCGGCAAACGTGATTTTGTATGTAGCTGCACCCAAAATCTGGAATCAGTTCCCTATCGCTTTAAAATCGTCTGAGACTATAGATACCTTTCGTAAAATCTGAAGACTTATTTATTTGAAATTGCATTCCCATCCTAACCTTGTTCTAATGACGACTCTTGCTTGTCTCTGTTAACGATTTAGCCCAAAGATTCTTGTACCTACCCCTGGGTGTCGACCGAGTAGTGCCATTTCGTTTGTACAAATAGTTATTTAGTGTTGATTACATCGTCGAACAAAATTAAGAAAGTATTTCCGACAGGATCGGCGAAACTGGCATAAATAGCTACCCTTGTTTAAATTAGTAATACTAACAGTAATGATGATAATAATGATTTGAAGGAGCTCATTAAATTGTCTTCATCCGTTTTAATAGGTCGTGAATCGAGTTTAATCTTTCAGATCAATGACGTAAGACTTTCAAAACAGTCTTTAATATTTTTTGTAATAGTAATAACAAAATATTTTATTTAATATAGCGCCAGATCCAATTATAAATTGTTCGTGGCGCTTTACAACATGTAGAATCCAGATAGAGGTAATAAGGATGGCTAAATAAACATGCATTTTCTTTTTAAAAAATGAGAGACTAAACTATGCCACATTGGACAAGAACGAGAGTCGAAAAAAAGAGTATTTCAGCGTGCCTTGAAAGTAGAGAGACAATCATACGTTTTAAAGTCATTAGGCAGTGTTCCACAAAGTCGCCGCGGCGACCGCAAACGGTCTGTCGCCAGCTTTGACATGAGTCCGCAAGACCGTTAAAATGTTATTGTTGGCAGAGCACAGGGCTCTTGTTGGTTTGTATGGGCATACAAGGTCGCATAAATATTTCGGGGCATCGTCATGCACAGCTTTATGAGTAAACACTAACAGCTTAAAGTCGATTTTGTGTGCTACAGGCAACCAGTGAAGTATGCACAACAAAGGCATGGCGCTGTCACTCCGTGGGCGGCGTAGGATCAACCTAGCAGCAGAGTTTACAAATCTCCGAAATTTTGTCTCCGCAGCAATTTACGCAGCATTACTTTGGTTCCAGATTGAGTCGGAAAAGCTTTGCTCGGCGCACACGTAAAGTACTACAAGCTTTGTCTAACCATGCTAGTTCTGCACGTGCGGGCGTTGCCTGTGGCATTTAACGAAGCAACTTTGTCAATTCGGTCAACAGGAACAGCAGGGGACTCAAAAGCCTGCTGTGTTGAGGTATGAGAGCCGAATCGGTTATCGGAGTCACACGTGATCGAATGCGAACTAAACGACCTCGGATGATCACCGCAAGGCAAAACTGCCATATTCGTCGCATGTATCTGGCGGGAAGGTTTCATAACAGCAATGAGACGACCAGGAGCATCACGTGCGACATACAAACGCTTATTGACCGATCCAACGGCGTGCCACCGACCTACCGATAAATACCGTTAAATGGACCCTGGAATAACTGGGCCTGAACGTGCATTGCGCTTGCATCCCGCACACAGGCCTATACGATGTCCACATCTGGTCACAACATTTGTACATCCTGCATGCGTGAATGTCTTCACTAAATTTGGACGTCGTCTATTCTCAATAGCTGATTCATGCTGCGTTGAAAAAACATTCTAGCTTTTGGCAAATTAAATGTTTCGTAACAAAAACAAAACATTTAAAAACAAAACATCGCAACAAAACATTATTTTGTTATGCAATATAAGTATACGTAATACACACGCTAACGATTTACACAGTGAAAAGAATGCTAAGATTCTGCTAATCAATTCAATTTTGTGCGTCAAACTATGACTTAGTTTTAATATAAAGTGTCCACTGTCATCGTTGTTTTGTCGCCAACCAGCAGTGATGTTTTCGTTAAAGCCTACACGTTTGTTCTTGATCAATTTAACAAGCTAAATGTAATTGTAAGTTCTTATATAGAAGGGTGTCGTGTCGTTAGAACTGCCCAGGCAGTATACTCTTCACCACTAGCAGAATTGTTCAATCGAAAACCATCTCGACTTCTCTAGCAGGGAAGCGTTCAGCCATACTGCAATAATTGCGCGAAAGTTATTCATACACACATATCCATCAACACATATAGCAATGTATTCCTCTATAGAGGTGAGTGAACGTGGAGTGAACGTGGAGTGAACGTGGAGTGAACGTGGAGTGAACGTGGAGTGAACGTGGAGTGAACGTGGAGTGAACGTGGAGTGAACGTGGAGTGAACGTGGGGTGAACGTGGGGTGAACGTGGGGTGAACGTGGAGTGAACGTGGAGTGAGCGTGGAGTGAACGTGGAGGGAACGTGGAGTGAACGTGGAGGGAACGAATGTGCTATAGACTAGAGACAGCAGCAAGGGAAGTTGAACGCGGAATCTCTCGACTAAGAGTCGGATGCTTTGAACACTACACTACCGCGCTCCACGTGGAATATGCTCCCTGCTACTTTAACCCAAACAAACAAGATTATGTCTCTACACACTGCTACATAGTATATGCTGCCAACTCTTTACCCTGTAGCATCAGAAGTCTGACAAATATGCTTTTTCCTCTTGACCAGCTATGTTTCTGGGTAAATGATTCCACTAACGGCTCTAGATCACTCTCACGTGATTCGCGTGCCTGAATCTGGAGGTACAATTATCATGCATCCCGGTGTCATACAGTGCGGGCGTGCGGGCGTGCGGGCGTGCGGGCGTGCGGGCGTGCGGGCGTGCGGGCGTGCGGGCGTGCGGGCGTGCGGGCGTGCGGGCGTGCGGGCGTGCGGGCGTGCGGGCGTGCGGGCGTGCGGGCGTGTGGGCGTTTGTTTTGTGCGTCGTTGCGTTTGTTGCGCGGGCGTAGGTTATACGTCATTATGTTACTGATAAATAAAAACGAAGGCAGAGGCGGATCGATGATATAACCTAATATAGGCGATATGTGCAATGTATCAATTATGTGTGTCCTTTATTTTAACAATATTAACCTTTTAACACTCCCAGCTAAATAGTTTAAGCTCATTTATGATTTCAATATGATTGAAAAATGTAAGTTCTTATATAGCGCAGTATCCAGTCCTCGGGACTGCTCAAAGCGCTTTACACTTTACTCACTGGCAGACCTATTCAATTGAACTTGAATTGGGAAGCATTTAACCACACTGCAATTAAAGCGCGAAAGCTATTCTTCGAGGGATCGTTGGTGATGATGATCATGGCAATCATCATTATCATGGTGATGGTAATAATGATGATGCTGAGGAGGAGGAGGATTATGAGGATGATGATGACGATGATGATGATAATGACAATGCTGGTGATCGTGATGGTGGTGATGATGATGGCAAGCAACCCATTTATAATCCACAGTCATGTCGCATTCCTATATATTTGACTAGATCCATCTCACTCTGGTGTAGGGGCTACTGAAACAATAATTGGAAAGTCAAACGTCAAGATAAAGTTCGTGCGTAGACGAACAAAAATTCAACCTGGACAATCTATTAAAAACAAGCCATCAATATATTTCAACCAATGACTGTGCAAATTCGTCAGGGTTATATGGTTTGAACAACTAATGCAAATCTAGAGTTCAATGTGTATGAAACAAGGACTAATAGCACTAGTCACAATTTACACTGATTTAATTTCGTTTAAATGAATCAGAACTTTATCGCTGGAAATAACAACTTAATTAAGCTTTGTTAATAACAGTGTCAATCTTAGAGGTTCGTCTTAATTCTTTTCACATAACACGTAGCCAATCCAGTGGTAATACAAATTATTATAACATAAACGAATGCATGAAATAAATTGCCAAGTATCAATTCAAATATCTAGTAAATAGTTTTTGTTAAGTAGTCTCAATAATAACATAAACTATATTATGTCCATAATTAACGACTGTGTACCGATGTTGTATTAACATAAGTATATTGTTCTTTCTCAATGACCCACGTTTGTATATGACATATTAAAGACGAACATTGTCTTTCCACATTTTGATGCCATTCTGATATTTACGGTACTTCGAATTGACATTTGATTTTTGTGTATGTTAGTCAATACATTTTAAAAAGTTAATTTGGTTGGATCAGTGTGTCAATTGAATTTAATACGTTGAGTTAGTTAGATGTGCTGGTGTACGCGCTATCACAAAACAAACTTTAAAATATCGCCCAAACCTTACATACATAAATCAAACATTGTTTCGACAATTGAGATGACACATTTTTGCCTTTCAGAATACTACACACAACGCCGTTGTAAATTGTCCCTCGGTCCATTTAATAAACCTCACACCGCCCCTTCGCCTCTCGACTTTCGCCCCTCCTCTTTATTCCTTCGCCCTTCAAGCTTTCATGCTATGCATACATGCATACATGTTTATACAGGCAGGTAAGCAATCCTCTATGTTGTTCTTGTGACATACAGCACGTCATTAGTGTAATGTTTAGCTATAAATGTTTGGTATTCATAGACGCCGGAACGAGGTGAATATTGAGTGCAGGCCGAATCGGAGCCGGAACTCAACACGTCACTGGTCACTGGTTGGTGTCGGACATGACATGGGAAGAGAGTGCCCTGCAAAATTCACAAAATATTGGCGGCTCAGCCCCCAAGCCCCTCCATTCCGGCGCTTCTGGTAGACCTACACTTAGCATCTGCATGGTGCAAGTTGGCGGTGTCGTATCGGCGAAAGCCAATATCGCTGAAGTCACACACAACTAACCGGGCGTGCATCCTGAAGTGGACAGGAAATAGGTGGTCATGCGTATGACAAACTGTTTGTCCACTAGCTGTGTCCAAGCCACCGCCCGCACTCCAATGTATGAGCGATGACCGTTAAAGTCGACCCGGCGTGAAGATATCTTGGGGAGACGCCATAAACGGGCGGCGTGGTCTCGCGAGATCTCGTTTACTGTCGTTGCGAAAGCGGTGGCGATAAACAGTTCGGCTGAATCCACGTAAATAGCAGCGCCTCTGTTGGATGTCTTACGTATTGTAGCAACGTCAATGACGACCAAACTGATAGTGTGCAGACAAATACTTAACTAAATGTTACTCAGTTTACTTGAAATATAATATTGTGATTTAACAAGAGGAAGCATCGTCAGTATCTAACATATGTCGATTTTAGTTTAAACATATTCAGATTGCTAGCATTATGACAATCATTAGATTATAGTTTCCATTCATGTAACAGTGTTTTCCTGCACTGTTTCTTAACTACTGCTGCACTGTGCCCTCTGGTTCTATTGTCTTTCTTATGTTTACTTTGATGAAAATAAAAACTTATTTCTATCAATATCGATAAGGTTAATCACCATCATTACACATATATAGATTCAAAGTATATGTTTAACATATATAATTACGTACTATATTAACTAAGCAAAAGTATCTAGTGTTTACGTATACGAAGGATGTTCCGATCGAAGTAATGGCTGCTAAATATGGAAAGAGTGCACGACTGATTCGCTGATCCGACCAACTTCCAGTTGACATCGCAGCATTTGTCTTCGCGTGGAGAGATGTGAACTCATTCGTGTAGGAGCGTGACACGTGTAATTCAATAACTACTACGCAAAACGGTTAGCCAAGCGGATGTGTGCATTATATATATATATAATGTGTGTGTGTGTGTGTGTGTGTGTGTGTGTGTGTGTGTGTGTGTGTGTGTGTGTGTGTGTGTGTGTGTGTGTGTGTGTGTGTGTGTGTGTGTGTGTGTGTGTGTGTGTGTGTGTGTGTGTGTGTGTGTGTGTGTGTGTGTTAGTGTGTGTGTGTGTTAGTGTGTTTATGTGTGTGTTTGTGCGTGTGTGCGTTTGTGAGTACGTGCATGCGCGCGTGTGCGTCTGTGTGAGTGTGATGGCTGGCACACGTGAACGCGTATGCGGACGTGCGTGCGTGTCGGTGAGTGCGTGCATGCGTAGCTTGTATCGCGCATACGTGTGTGTGTGCTAGTGTGAGAAAGATAGTGTGCGTGCGTTCATGAGTGTTTATGTAAATAATGTTTATTTATTCGATTTCATAATGGCTGCCATATGAATACACTTAGCAACACAACCGACGTAATTATCTGTTGTATAAACGCACTGCCCCTGATGCGCGTAAGGAATTGTGGATCCCGGAAATGGCGTGATGCAGCTTATCTAATTTGCAACAATTGAAGAACGTAAGACATTGTTTCCGTCGATACCAACAGAGTAATAACACGCTCCATAAAGCTGTCTTATCCAGCCATCGGTCGACCGATAAGTGGCCCACGACTTCCGCAAGATCACAAAGCCCTCTTGCCTCCCGTAGCTTACACCTCGTTACTTATCACGACACAGTGCGAGCGTGGGCGAAAAAGACACATGCCACACAACTGCTATTTTGAGAGACGTCACCTGTCAACTGTATCATTTTACGGCACGTGATATTGTCCGTGATATCTTGATTGGATGTGATTACTATTCGCACAAAAACTGGTACTCTAATCATGTTTCATCTCATCATTTGTATAAAAGTTACAGAAGCAAGTTCACATATAACGCATTATCCTCAGGACTGTTCGTGTGTAAACGTGTGTTTGCGTGTGTGCGTTGTGCGTGTGAACGTGCGTGCGTGTGTGCGTGTGTGCGTGTGTGCGTGTGTGCGTGTGTGCGTGTGTGCGTGTGTGCGTGTGTGCGTGTGTGCGTGTGTGCGTATGTGTGTGTGTGTGTGTGTCTCACCAGTCGATTGAACCAATGAACCAGCAGGGGCAACCTTTGATTGGTATTTAACATATATGCACTATATATAAATAATCCTGTAACGGATTTGTTCAAAACTGCTGAAATGACGTCCTATTTTGACGGAAGTGCTACACAATATTGGCCATTGAATTCTTGGGACATCCAGTTTTGCCATCAATTTCCAGAGAGCAGGCGAGAGGCCGTCACCTAGCACGAGAGATAAGATAACTTAGACATGAACCTCGCTGCACGCAAACACCATAGCGAGCGGAAGTTCTTAATGCATCCAATATCAGTGTCACTCCGACGTTGCAAATATTTATTCTGGTCGCCATCTAGAGAAGAGTTAAACACCTATTTTTGAATATCATGCCATACTATACTTGGCAACATATTTCACAATAATATTTTTATTTCTAAGAAAAGTATACGTTATCAGCTAAGGTAGCTTATCGTTATATAATTGGTTGCTTGCATAACACAGATTGCAAGACAGGTGCCACAATGATAAGCAACACTTTTTAAAATGTATTGACTAACATACACAAAAATCAAATGTCAATTCGAAGTACCGTAAATATCAGAATGGCATCAAAATGTGGAAAGACAATGTTCGTCTTTAATATGTCATACACAAACGTGAGTCATGAAGAAAGAACAATATACTTATGTTAATACAACATCGGTATACCGACATTAATTATAGACAACATATAGTTTATGTTATTATTGACTACTTAACAAAAACTGTTTACTAGATATTTGAAATGATACTTGGCAATTTATTTCATGCATTCGTTTATGTTATAATAATTTGTATTAACACTGGGTTGGCTACGTGTTGTGTGAAAAGAATTAAGACGAACCTCTAAGATTGACACTGTTATTAACAAAGCTTAATTAAGTTGTTGTTTCTAGCGATAAAGTTATGATTCATTTAAACGAAATTAAATCAGTGTAAATTGTGACTAGTGCTATTAGTCCTTGTTTCATACACATTGAACTCTAGATTTGCATTAGTTGTTCAAACCATATAACCCTGACGAATTTGCACAGTCATTGGTTGAAATATATTGATGGCTTGTTTTTAATAGATTGTCCAGGTTGAATTTTTGTTCGTCTACGCACGAACTTTATCTTGACGTTTGACTTTCCAATTATTGCTTCAGTAGCCCCTACACCAGAGTGAGATGGATCTAGTCAAATATCTAGGAATGCGACATGACTGTGGATTATAAATGGGTTGCTTGCCATCATCATCACCACCATCACGATCACCAGCATTGTCATTATCATCATCATCGTCATCATCATCCTCATAATCCTCCTCCTCCTCAGCATCATCATTATTACCACCACCATCACCATGATAATGATGATTGCCATGATCATCATCACCAGCGATCCCTCGAAGCCAGGATAATATTTCCAAGGATAGCAATTATCATTTGTTGTGTGTTCATATAGCTTATCAGTCTAAGCAGAGGCTACGTGAGTGAGGAGACGTGTAGCTAGAATGTGGTGAAAGTGGTGTTCGTAGATTATCACTGGACCTCGTCTTCCTTGTCTCACGCTTTTTCGCTACGGCTGCTAGTCTGTTGATTTCAAATGGCTGTTTTTGTTATGCGAGTTAGTACACAGTCGAGCGTCAGATTCCCAAGTGTTCGGCACTATTTCACACTTTTTTTAAAGTGATGTTTGAGGACCACGTTGAAGATTTTTGCCCTGACCTCCTTGCCAGCACGTTGCGACTGAATCGAATTAATATCGTGACGTTTTCTCTCATAACCAATGAGTGTTGACTTCGTTGTCCCCAGATTGAAGGACAGCTTGTTATCAATCAGCCATTCTCAGACTGATTCATATTCACAAGAAACAATGTTATTTTGAATATTATTATGATGTTAATATTAAGACTGAATCCAGTTGATGTCGGATTTCTCAAGTCAAGAAGTAGGTTTACTATCAATGGTTTGACGTGACGCTTCCGCAAGTATGATCTAACTATTCACGCTCCTCTATTGTTGCCTATTTTGGAGTGGCAAAATGGCAGACAATGTCATTAGTTAATGATCAGTCATCTACTATCCGTATACAGACACCAGTGGGCCATTCCCACCAATGCGATATGCAGTGTTTGCGGCTTGTGATGTGTCACAAATAAGCCGTATGATGTCGTCCATTATGAACACACATGTCTGGATGTCGGAAAGTATTTATGTCTTCCCTAAAAGAAACATTGATTTAATCGTATATATATATATATATTATATATAATTATATATCTATATATATGTATATATAATTATTTATATATATATATGCTGAATTATGTTAATGTAATCATTATACATATCTATATAATGATTACATTAATGTAATCATTACATATATATATCATCAACAATATATATATATATATATATATAATTATACATATATATAATTATATTAAAATTATATATAATTATATTAAAATTACATTAAAATAATCAACACATAGCAGTGACCACAGACAATATATATCATAACTTACTAGACCGAACAACCTTATAGGTGTTTGCATTGCTCTTCTGCACAAAGGTACAATACGCATAAGAATAAACGAAACCAACCGCATAAGGTCTATACTGTCCATATTGATGTATTGTTGATGATGTTTACGATACATTAGTTCCCAGAGTTCGCGAGGAAGAACACTGACAGAGATTCGACGCTGGGCGGGGCGATTCAAGATGGCGGCTGATATTGCTGATGAAATTGGCAACGGAAATCCGAATAATGACATAGATTAGGCGACGAGTCGTGGGATTATGGCGCTGCTGCGACAGTGCGTCATAATTAGCGAATACAAAACCGCAAGACCGAAATTTATTCAGCTAATGAAACGGAAGCAAGGTCAGACGAAGCGTGAACTTTCCGACAAATGAGGAAGTGTTTTATGTTTCTGCTTAAATTCAATTTACCTAAGCAATTGCACGGTTGCACACAAGCATTGTTTTCAGTTGAGAACAAATTTTCATTTATGTCCTTTGAGCGGGACTAGTCAGGCATGCGCTGGTATCCATGGGCAACGCGATGAAGCTTGCTCAGTCTGTGTTCATTGAAGCTATCACTGTCGAAGTGTCGATAAATCTGCACTTAAGTGGAGTGAGTTTTACAATGTGTGATCACCATCTATGCCCGACACCAGAGTACGCGATAACCTTTCTGACTGGTGAAGCACCACGTGCCATGCTTGAGTTGTGCAGGAACTGGTCTTTTGTCTGATCGATTGAAGTGTGATTTGCACGTTGCGTGCTGCATGGGAGGTACAGAGCTCACGATAAATATACCGATAAATGTTGTGTAAGTACCATAACATCATATGTCAATGATGTTTACGTGTGACTTAGTATACGATACACGTAAATAACACACATATGTAAGATATGAAGTAGAAGACGAACCAACAGTTTAACTTGGCGCAAGGAAAGGGCACAGAGGGAATGTCGGTGCTCCGTAACATCTCAGGAAAAGAAGAACTTAAGAACAACGGAAAGAACAATGGTTGACATTCACATACCACGCCAAGCACTTGGCCAAGCATATGGTGTGTGGCTTGTCCGAAAGCAATACACCAGACGGACGAATTTCGTTTTGAGAAATCTATCAGCAAAGGATTACTTCTATCACGTTTTGTTGCAACATGGCCAAAGAGAAACATGCGCCTGATAGAAGGAAATATGCGTGAGAGGGAATGACGTTGTGCCACCGAGGGAAGGTATGCGTGGAAACAATGGGCTGGTGATATCACCTTGATAGCTACAGCAAAGGTAAACTAAGTGCAGTGAACATACACAGTGAGAGTTTCGACAAGAGATTTAATGACACGAAGACTCGTGTGATGATTCTGAATGGAATAAATCCATCCAGTCATGATCAACGAGGAAAAAACATGCCATGTGCGGGGAAAGACGGAGTGAGGATTTCGGTGAAACAATCAATGAGATGGAGACACATGTGATGAATGAAATGAGCACAGATTAGGGTTGACATGTTTAGGATGAAATACACAAAAACCGGGATAGTTTAGAGTGAGACATGCTACAGTGGGAAGCATAGTACGTCTGGAAAGACGATTGCATAGCGTTAAACTAGAAATATTTTATTGACGTACTTCCTAGTTTGATGCGATGCACATTTGAGTCTTGAACTATATAAACATGAATAAGAAACACGGCTACACGCATCCGAGGAGTGGCTATAGCGCAGGATGAACGGGATAATTGAAGCTGGACACTTGGAAACATTAACGTCTCTGTCGGGATTAAAGTAGTGTTTAAGGAAGAAGAATGTCTGCTACATTTCATCAAGAGAAGAAAGCTGGTTAAGTACGACCATTGAACACAAAACTCGTAAATTCCGGTACTAAGCAGTATATAAGGAGAAATGCCAAGAAAAAGCTGGAGAGACAGAAGAAAAATGAAAAGGATTTACCTGGTCAGACAGGTGCCTGGTGGCGCCACTGGATCAACCGAGGTCGTGGCACACACCATCGTCATGACAGGTACATTTGCTATTTATTGTAAATTATTTTATGGAAACACTTTTCAGCTGATTCAACCACACCAGTCAAAACAGGTGCACGGGCGCACGCGCACGCACGCACGCGAACGAACCACACGCACAGGCACATGCGAACGCGCGCGCGGAGACCCACACGCACACACACCCACACACACGCACACACACGTGCACACACGTGCACACACGCGCATACACGCGCACACACACCCACACACACGCATACACACGCGCACACACGCGCACATACGCGCACACACACGCACACACATACGCACGCACGCACACACACACACGCACACACACGCACACACATGCACACACACACGCCCACACATGCACACATACCCACACGCACACCCACACACACACACACACGCACACACGCACACACACACACACACACACCACACACAGCAATGCATGATAAATAGCCTACAAAGGCGGGTGATCAATTATCGTTGGATTCTAGATAAGCCAACGATGTCCTTGCCAACTGTCCTTGTAAATGACAATCTTGTTCAATCTTGTTAAAAACCTCCGAGAAAACAACAAAAAGTAAAACTTGGAGCCCAGTATAGATAGGTAGGGCTTGCAGGTGGCAATTGTGGTGAATTAGAATGAGACATTACCAGAAATACTGAGCTTTCGTAGACTCTATGTTCGTGCCAATCGCCCGCGTTAAATGACAGATCTAATTGTTTTTGTCGCAGCGCAACGCATAATTGTTTTTTTGTCGCAACACGCAGCCAATTAAAGCATCGCCTGCACATCGTACGATCGGTACACGCCTAATAGCCACACTTAAGTCATATATTCATCGCACGCGCTTACAATAAGTTTTTATAAGAATACATTAGTACATTCTTGAATCCAAAATGAATTAGTTGATAATATAGTCAAACTTTCTATTTCACAGCCATGTACTATCCATATTTTTCTCTAAATATCTACTGAATAGCAGAGTTCATTACATAGTAACACAAATATTTCCTTTTCTTAATTTTGGAATTTTTTTAGTTATGTGCTTTGAAGGGGACACATTTATTTTGTTAAGATTATTAATAAATGTCATAATCAAAAGTGAGCGGACAGTAATGTACAATATGAACATCAATGTCATTTGAATGTTACTATCTTTTTACAAATTTGCTGTTCTTGATATTCTCCATTTATAATTTCAATAATTAAACTCACAATTAAAACTACTTATATATTTAAAATTAATTCCCATGATTCTACAAAGGTGATGCTGTACAGTAGTCATTTCGTAGAGCAAAGTTAAGCTCCAATGTTGTAACTCAGTCTTTGAAGCACCCGATCATTTAAAGGAACGTCGTATATCCCTTACCCAGGATCAGTTGCCGGTTAATAGTCATTATAATACATGCTTATTATCAAGACTTGTCATTTCGTGTGTGTAAGTACCGTAGGAACCAAACACATCAACGGTAGGAACGCCTGGCTCTGCACGACCTGTCATTTCGTGTGTGTAAGGACCGTAGGAACCAAACACATCAACGGTAGGGAAGTCTGGTTCTGCAAGACCTGTCATGTCGTGTGTGTAAGGTCCGTAGGAACCAAACACATGAACTGTAGGGAAGTCTGGTTCTGCAAGACCTGTCATGTCGTGTGTGTAAGGACCGTAGGAACCAAACACATCAACGGTAGGGAAGTCTGGTTCTGCAAGACCTGTCATGTCGTGTGTGTAAGGACCGTAGGAACCAAACACATCAACGGTAGGGACGTATGGCTCTGCAAGACCTGTCATGTCGTGTGTGTAAGGACCGTTGGAACCAAACACATCAACGGTAGGGAAGTCTGGTTCTGCAAGACCTGTCATTTCGTGTGTGTAAGGACCGTTGTAACCAAACACATCAACGGTAGGGAAGTCTGGTTCTGCAAGACCTGTCATTTCGTGTGTGTAAGGACCATAGGAACCAAACACATGAACTGTAGGGACGTCTGGCTCTGCAACAACTGTCATGTCGTGTGTGTAAGGACCGTTGGAACCAAACACATGAACGGTAGGGACGTCTGGCTCTGCAACACCTGTCATGTCGTGTGTGTAAGGACCGTTGGAACCAAACACATCAACGGTAGGACATATGGCTCTGCAATAAAAAATAATGAGAGGAAACAGCGAGTATTATTTTACTATATCTATCTGACTGTTAACAGATATTTGTTGGGGTAAAATACAAATTGCGTATAATGTTTCGGGCTATTAAACGACAGTTAACGGACAGTAAATCGTCAACGTATTTATTCTAGTAGAAGAACAGCAAATGAATGGATAGAAATCGGAACGAGTTGTATATCGGGGTCTGAGGCGAAACTTCAGCACCCGCTGCTGTCGGGCATTACTTTCGAAGCGTGGAGATATTTTCAAATTCACAAAATACTGGAGGTGGTGCTTAACCATCCACTCGAAATATTGGCGGGCTTAGCTCCCATAACCCCTTCCGACTCCTATGGAATGTATGAATGAGTAACACATATACCTTTACAATGATTTCAACCTACCTTCCAGATCACCATTAAACCAACATTTTCCTTCCAGTTGCCTTGAAACTTCATGTGTTTGTGCTACATTGTGGTGGCAACTAGTGTGCATGTCGCCAACTGACTGATATATGCCAGCATTTCGCATAGGCGTTACTGAGGTTTTCTAATCTATTACTACTATTTAGGGTCAACACTGCCAATATAGGATTAATCCTTCAATCATAGGATGTTAAAAAAAAAATTCCGATTACGATGATATGTTTACGTTTTATGCCGAAGATGCCGAAGATACCTACGGATCGAATGCCGGGCCGATAGATGACCGGTCTGCTCTGGCATCTCACATACATGTACCTACTTCTGAACATATATGTGAAACCTTCATACAAAGTTTACGTAAATGCTTCTCATGCTGTAATTGTGAAATCATATAAAACAATTACCTTGTGTTTCAGACAAATACTGGTTTTGTGTCATTTGCATCACGTGTACAGTTTCTAAAATAAATTGTCCTACACCTCATTTTATTTCAGGAATATAATGTGTCTGCAGGTATCTAATCGGTTACTGCTATTTAGAGCCTACTCTACCAACATAGGACTAATCATTCAAGCAGGTTAACCAAACCATTTCTCCGATTTATACTATATTTTCACAGTATATATGCCACAGATATCTACAGATCGAATGCCGGATCGGCAAATGACCAGTCTGCGGCAGCATGTCATATATAGGCTTTTGAACGCGCCATTTCGTAGATATCCGATCTTTTGTTGCCACTTACATTGCAAACATAGGACTAATGATTCAAATATAGGGTGTTAACCAAAAAATGTCTCCGATTTCGATGATATTTTCACAGTATATGCTGAAGATACCTACAGATTAGATGGGTCGACAAGAGACCGGTCTGCGCAAGCATTTGATATATAGGCTTTTGAACGTGCTATTTCCTTAAGATATTCGACCTTTTGTTGCCATTTTATATTGCAAACATAAGCAAATCATTCACGCATAGGATGTTAAACAAAACATTTCTTCGATTTTGATTAATTTTAACAGTATATGCAGAAGATACCCACGGATCACACGTTAGGTCGGCATATGTGGTGGGGTTCTTTCCCTGCGTGCCATTGCGCGTTTGTCTTGGGCGCGTAATGCAAACTAATATCACCGCCGCGCGCGGGAAGGGTGAAGCGGTGACGCATGCGTACTTAGTTTGTCTCGGTATTTCTGGTAATGAATAGACTACTTCGCTGATAGTAGTTTTTGCGTATCTGTTGACCTTTTGAAGAATACGAGATTAAGCGAGATGCACTCCGCAAACTGGAGATTAATACGATAAGGGCGCGATCAGGTGCGGTGCCATTCAATCTATTATATTGTATTACTGTTGTTATTTTGAAGAACTTTCTGCGTTCAGACGTTTACATAATACCGTGGGTACTTTATTAATAGCTGAGAACAAATATTAAGTCAAGCTGTATGATTGGTCACAAACTTGTTCCATTGATCGTTCGTACGTTTGGGATCGAAACCGGATACGGCATTTCAACGTATTTGTTGCATCGACCTGGTTGGTTGGAATAAAACCGAAATAACATTTGCTAATGTCAATTAAGCGTCTCCGCCGGGTGTATCAGATGATTATGTAGTTATTCACGCCAAATATCTGGCGAAACGTGACCAGGCAGAACTAGAAATATGACAATCACTTCGCAAATATTATTTTAAACCGTGACTGTTTTAGTTCCAATAATGCAAAGGGTATACATAGCGCCAAACGGTCACGGTGACTCTAACGAAAGCGCGGGGTGACGTGGATAAAATGCTGTCAGTTGCGCAGTAAATTTGAAATCAGGAGCGTTTGATACATAGAAACGCATTCTAGGCGTTACGTTTCCCAAAATCATTGGCATTCAATATTCTGAAGACGATTGCAAACGTTTTCATGGTACACTCTGTACCAAATTTTCGCACATCAATGTTCAACCCTAGGATATTTTTAGGTACGTCATCCGGTCTCAGGGAACGACATCTCCGTCATTATATTTATGTTGGTGTTGCTGTGTTTATGTTGTGTAAAACAGATAAGACAACATAGTATATATGCTGTATTGTTCCAAGCAATTCTGGGTAATTTCATTATAATATTTAATATATATATTATGTTGCGAACATAATAATCGGAACGTATAATTATAAATCGTAGAATTTAAATATAATATTATTATTATTATTATTACGCATGTCATCAGCTTATTTATGGTACTTTATTCCATATCTTTTGAATATTCGCTGCATTGGTGTGATGTACAGGGTGAAGATAACTGGTCCAAAGACCGAGCCCTGTGGCACACCACTCGGTAGCGGAATAGACTCGGATGTCATTGCGTCAATCTGGACACGATAGGTGCGATCTTCCAAGTACGTCCAGAACCATGATAATGCCGTTTCGCGCACACCGTACTCGTCACGCAGTAGTCAGCAAGTGTTTATGCTCAATCGTATCAACTGCAGCTGATAAATCCAGCCGACAAACATGCTGGGCACGCAATACGGCAGTCTCTGTACTGTGAAGCATCATATATGCTGATTGATATTCTTCATGCAGTCCGTTCACTATGAGATGGTTAATCAGACGACGAACTGCAATTTTCTCTAGGACTCTGCCGATGAATGCTCTGTTGGGGACCGGTCTGTAGTTCTCCAGCAGGTCTTTGTTGAAAGTGTCGGTTTTACAACTGCTGTTCTCAAAGTGATCGGAAATAGTTCTTGTTTAAATGCTTGTGTTAACTATTGCCACGAGATAGGGAATGTGGATACGTAGTGTTTTCTTCAGAAGATCAGTGGGGCAGGAATCCAGACTGCATGTCTTTGAGGGGAATTGTCTGATGATGTTCTTCATTTCATCATCACTGGCAGGTAGCAGACGATTGAGTTCGGTTGACACACGTTGGCAGCCAGCATCGATAACGTAACCAGAATATTCTTCGTCATTGATCAGTTTTTCGTGGATCTGCATTTTAATTCCTTGTGTTTTCACAGCAAAGTAGGTAGCGAAGTTACTGCACAGTGTTTCAGTGTTAGCGGATTGTGGTAGTCATACCCGATGGCTTCAGCAGGGTGTTAATTACACGAAAACATGTTCGCTGGTCAAATGATGACAGTACTGACTCATGGTGAGCACACTTAGCTCGCTTGATCATGTTGTTGACCGCTGTTCGGTGCTCAACAAAAATCTGGCAATGCACCTCGAGCTTCGTTGTTCTCCGTCTCTTCTCGTTTGTATGTCTGAATGCCCTCGTTTGATGAATGTCGTCATTATACCAGGACTCATTGAGTCGGCAAGCTTTCATTCTCGACGTGACGGGGATATGCAGGTTAATGGTTGATACGACCGCATGCTCGTATTGGTCAACAATTGTATTCACATCTAGTTCAGTATCCTTGGAAATTGGTCATTTCATTATACTATTTAATACGTATAATATGCTGCGAACATTAGAATCGGAACGTATAATTATAAATCGTAGGAATTTAATCTTTTGCCCTAACGGCAAAAATTTATTATAGTTCCTCAAAGCAGGAATAGTAAATCGGTGTGACAAATAAACAAATTAATGAACCCATATGGATAAGTGTGACAGAAGATGGCATCCCACAAAAAGGCCTGGATGTAGAAAATCACCAGGGTGACCCGCATTATGGATAAAATATTACAACATTGGTCCATGAAGCGTACAAAACACAAGTCTGGTGAAATAGCCTGATTTTTCAAATACAATGAAATTATGACGTAATGTTCAATAATATTTATTAAAAAGCAAATATCAGGGGCGTTTTCGCTTCACACCCAGAGTAAATAGCTGACAAGTGCAGTGGTGATCGACGGTTGACTGATTTCCCCCGCGGGGGCCGACTATTCCCACCCTCCCCTATTAAATTAAAACAACAGTTTTATTTGTAACAAAAACATAAATAGACAGTCATAATGTCGGTCAGCATGGAGGATTTTTTTGTTTTTATTCTGCTACATGTAGTATTTTGTTGATTGTTTTGTTTTGTTATTGTATATTTACAATACATTTTGGTATGTACCATGCCATATTAAAGATACTGAAAACAACATAAATAATACACTACACATGGTCCATGTGTATTATTTATGCTATTTGTCAGTATCTTTAATTTAAGTTTTGCTTTTGGGATAAGTACAGTTATTATCCTTAGAATGTCATCGAGATCCAGATGGTAGAAACATCACAAGTAATTGTTGCGTGACATTGTCCTTTCCACATGCGAATGAGAGTGGTCACTCTGATAAATGATAATTACACCAAGTGTAGGCATCCTTCTGTCTTGTCAGACAATGGTTTGCGCCGTGATTGTCAATATCAATATCATTATATCGGACTTTGTGGGGTTTTCTTGACACAACATATCCAAAGGCTCTGTACGACTGTCCGACGCATTATATCCATAATATTATATAACAGCAGCCTATGGTAGTTGCAAAGCGCTCATCCCGGACCTTTATCAACGACGTCGGGTCTCAGAGAGCAGATCTCCGGCTGCGATCTGTCCATAAAGTACAATCTAGGCGATACGCTTTCGATGTATGCTAATATGCCTCCTATCACGTTGTGGAATATGACGAGAACTCAGAGCACGCTCATGATCTATGATCGGTTAGGTCCACAAAAAAGGGATTACGTGAAATGACATTGCATTAATTATCGCGACGTATCATTGACAACTGTCACGTTCTATCGACTAGCGGCAAACTTAACAACACTGCTACTAATATAATAATAATAATAATAAAAATAATATAAAAAGTGCACTGTAATACTGTAAATATTAAGCGCTTAATCCCGCTTATACGGGTCGATACGTTGTATAATAAGCTAATGAAAACGTTGATATCAAAACATGAACAAACTGTTACGACAAACGATATTAAGACATGAAATTACGACTAATGTCTGTCACAATAAAATAATTAATCAAATGAATTAAAAATACAAAGAAAAAGATGGGTGTTTAAAGATATCCTAAAACTGTTTAATGTTCTTGGTGCAGCCGTGGTGTTACTGCAACAACTGCCGAGTCAAAGATGCACGTTTTCGTGCAATGGTGCAAGGTCGGTGCATGGTCCTGGCGCAGGCGTCCTTCACAATTTCGTTGATGCACAAGTTCCGCCAAGTATGCCAAACCATGGAGACATCTCTGTCCGCCAACACCAACACCAGTCTAAGATGACGGTCGGTTCAGCAAGAGTGATTTGCAGTAATCCAAACAAGATTTAGCAAGATTTAACAAGATAGCCACCCAGAGAATTAACTCTAGATGGCAGGTGGACAAGGAAGCCTTTTCGCTTATCGAGGGCCCAATCCTTTTTATCTACGTGTATCCCGCCCTTCTGAGTTACGTGTCAATTATATTTTTTAACGTATTCACGCTACTAGCACCCACACAATCAGCAAATAATATGTTCCAATCATTTATTTTGTGAAAATGAGAACTTTCTTATATCTAATCTACACTGCTCCTTTACTAATATAACTTCATGTCCTCTAGTCCTTCCATCTTTCTTAACTGAGAAAAAAATAATTATATTCATATTTTCATAACCATTCAATATTTAAAAAAACTTGTATCTGATCTTCTCTCAATCTCCTGGTCTCTAGTGTTGTTAAACCACATTCTTTTAGGCGTATTTAGTAACTAAGATCTCCCAGTTTTGGTATCATTTCAGTCGCTCTACTCTGTACTCTTTCTTGAATAGATATGTCGTTCTTGCGATATGGCCCCCACGCTTGTATACAATATTCTAAATGATGCCTAACTATTGTTTTGTACAGCGGTATTATTAGTTCTTTTCCCTTATGCGCTACATATTTAATAAAATTTATCCACTGACTTTATTTCCTTTTGAAGCTGCAATTCTTCACACCTCTGAAACCTTCAAATCAGCATTAATATTGTTAACACTAAGTCTTTTTCTTTTACAGTAGTACATGGTACAATACTCCCCATTGTGCAGTGTACATCTTCGTTCCCATGTCCTGTCTGGAGGCATTTACATTTTCGAAAAATTAAACAACATCTGCCATTTTGTTGACCATTTAATCAACCTGTCAAGATCATCTTGTAAATGCTATCTACCTCCATCACGTTTAATCCTTCTAAACACTGTTGTACCGTCCGCAAATTTCAACACCTTACTTGTTATATAATCGTCCAAATCGTTGATATATATATGTATATATATATATATATTATGAATAATATAGGTCCCAGTACTGATACCTGTGGTATCCCACTCAAAACCGATTTCCAATTTGAAGCCTCCCCATCAATTACAGCCCGTTGTCTTCTGTCAATCAACCATTTGTCTATCAATTATCCCATCCGCTTTGCCATGGACATTTAGTTTACGTAGTAACCTTTGATGTGACACTTTGTCGAAAGCTTTCTGAAAATCTAAGTAGATAATATCTACTGGTGATCCCTCATATACCTACTTAGTGATGTCTTCCAAAAAACATAACATATTTGTTAAGCATGACCTCGCTTTTAGAAACCCATGTTGAGATGGGTTTATCAAGTTACGTTTAACAAGAAAATCCACCACGTGATCTTTAATCTTAAATCACCGATGTTAAACTCACAGGTCACTTGTCTGTAGTTCTCTGACTTGTTTCTCGAATCCTTTTAAAATAACTGTACATCGCTTGCTTCTTTCCACTCCCTCGTTTAATGACAAGTTGAAAACTGTTGCAAGCGGTATGCTAATTTGCTTTACAATTTCCAATGGCAGTTTGTGTGTAATCCCATCCACTCCGGGTGATTTATTATCAGTGATTGCCCTTATTCTCTTAGCTACCATTTCCGGTGTTACAGTTAACTGTCCTAAATAGTCTGATTCCGACCCCTTGAACTTAACCTCTGGAATTGACGGTGGATTAATATATTCCCTGGTAAACACCGAACTAAAGTACTCATTCAGTTCTTCTGCCATTAAGAATCCCTCTGACATTATATTTCCAGCACTATCTTTTAGAGGACCGACCTTATCCTGAACTGTCATGTTTTATATTACAAGCTAATTTTTTTTCATAGCTTCTCTTTGAATTTCTAATTTCAGATATAGCTAGGTGAAGTGCTTAATTATAAATATTATAGTCTTCATCATTTCCAGTGCGTCTATATGACTTCCACATCATTTGTTTGTAATTAATTTCTCTAAAGGCTTATTTCGATAAGTGTTTCTTTCTGGACCGTTTCCCTTGTTTTTTAATGGAACAAACCCATCGACGATGTATTAAATTTCACTCCGTAAGATATTCCAGCATTCTGTTTCTGTCTTATTCTGAAGTGTTTTATTCCAGTCTATCTTTGTTAAATATTTCCTTATGTCCTTATATTTCTTTTGTGAAAGTTTCTCCTGTACTGCTTTTTATTATTCCTTTCTTATTTTACTTTGATGGCAAAATGTATCTGGTTGTGCTCATTATTCCCCAGTGGCTCACACATCTTTGTTGGCCCACGATTTATTTGAACCTATTATGTGAGGGTCGATATGTTCTACCACAATGTTTAGTTCACTCCTTTTGTTTACTGTGCTCCTTGCATTTAAACAAACACATTTACAGATGAAAGAAAAAATTTTCAGGCTGTTCTTTGGTGATTAATTTGTGCTATCTTTATCTGTGCCTCCAATTACAGGCATCTTTGTGAATCCCCCAGCGCATCTTGTTTAAATAAATGCAACCTGTCCCACTATCAACAGATAGATCGCAGAAATAGAGGTTCTCTGAAAAAAATCTGCTGCTCTCTTTCCGTTTAGATGGAGGCCATCTCTCATGTACATATCTTCCCTCCCAACAAAGTATCCCCATAAATCTATGAATCCCACCCCTCTTCTTCACACATCTGCTCAACTAGGGCATTGATTGCCATCCTCCTCAACTTTCTATATAGTTGCCCTTTTCCTCCCATTACTGGCAAAATTCCTGAGAGAACCATCTGTTCTACTCTTGTTTGCTTTAACTTCCTGACTAACTGTCTGTATTTCTGGACTACTCCAGTTCTCCTCTCTCTCTCGGCGGCGCTGTGGTCATGTGCCCCTTAGACCTTCGGAAAAAATGCATTCCCATTAGACCTTTTTGAATGAGCCCACGTGACCGTACCCCCTAAGCCGTTTGAAATGTGCCCCCGTTCAGATTACAATTACAATAAGTTATGCCGAATACTGTCAATAGCTCTCCCCCCGTCTTCCAATCCATTTCACAGACGAACCATGCGGGCCAGCGAGGAAGAAGAGAAGAGATGAAGAAATGGCCGCGCAGCAAAAACAGCACCACCCCCCTCCCGTCTTCGGATACAGCGGAGAAGCTGAAGTTACGGCGGCGCGGCAGCGACAAAGTGTGTACACCATTTGGTTCGGCCGCCAACGGAGGTTTTTGAGCCTCCCCCTAGACTCGCTTTCTGGATCCGCCACTGATCGCTGAAATGAAATTTAAAATAGCCACCACACCAAGGAGGCTAGCTCGAGCGGCGGTCGAGACCGCAATCGTCTCGAGCGCGTCTCGAGCGCGTCTCCTTGGTGTGAGACGCCTCGGAACGGTATCGAGGCGTCTTGAGCGCGTTTCGAGGATCCAACATGTTCGATGTTTCGGAAGCGTTTCAAGGCGTCTTGACCTCGTCCTGACCTCGTCTCGACCGCGCCTTGTCTCAAGACTTGGTTGGCGGGAGTTTCAGGACGAGATGCAGTCGAGACGAGACGCAAAAATTCCATTTGCCGATGAAGAGCGGGCCTGCAATCACATGGTGCTTCGTACAAACCTGAATATGGCGAACGTTCGGACTGAAGATCTCGAGGCCCGCCTAATTACAGTGTGCAAAATTATCGAATGTTATATGACGTGTGACACAAAACAGAAGAGGGCAATCATAAAAAGAATTCAAAGTTGGTTGGCAACCCTGAGACGTGTATCGTGACGGGTTCGGCTATCAGCCCAGACACAACCTAGGCACACACAAGGGAATGCATAAAACAAACACTAAATTACACTGTCTGTCTGCTGTCTGTCTGTCTGTCTGTCTGTCTGTCTGTCTGTCTGTCTGTCTGTCTCTCTCTCTCTCTCTCTCTCTCTCTCTCTCCTCTCTCTCTCTCTCTCTCTCTCTCTCTCTCTCTCTCTCTCTCTCTCTCTCTCTCTCTCTCTCTCTCTCTCTCTCTCTCTCTCTCTCTCTCTCTCTCTCTCTCTCTCTCTCTCTCTCGTCTCTCTCTCCTCTCTTCTCTCTTCTCTCTCTTCTCTCTCTCTCTCTCTCTCTCTCTCTCTCTCTCTCTCTCTCTCTCTCTCTCTCTCTCTCTCTCCTCTCTCTCTCTCTCTCTTCCTCTCTCTCTCTCTCTCTCTTCTCTCTCTCTTCTCTCTCTCTCCTCTTCTCT